>CATIWK010335404.1:0-10024 GCA_949634005.1 Mallotus japonicus | reverse complement strand
TTATTGTTGTTAATTAACAAAATATTTTAAAATTCTGCATTTTAAGTGACATTTCACAAAAGTGAGAAAGCTTTAATCGGTTGAATTATAGTAAAAAAATCATTTTATAACAGCACTCAAATTATCATCATATTTTTCTTTTTTTAGTTGGGCACTTAATTTTAGTTAAACACTTAATATAAGAGTAATATTAGTAAAAAATAATTAATACTTTCTAAATTTATTTAAAAGGTGCATTTTATGGTTATTTTGTATTATATTTTGTTGATGATTACCATTGGATGATAAAATACAATCTCATCCAATGGTGATTAAATAAAGTAAAATAAAAATAACAACAAATTAAAGTAATTATAAGATTTTTCTGTTTAAAATTATAAAATAAATTAAAATATTTTTAGCAAAATATTATTTATTTTAAAACAAAGGGCATAGCATATAGAAATAATTTTAATATCTAAACACTAAAGTGATTGTTACAAATATTTTTTAATCTTGATAAATTCTTTAAATTGCAATTTTTTGACAATAAATGGGCTAATTAATGATTTAGTGTGTTAATTTTAAAGAAATAGGATAATTTTATGCTTTGTATTTTTTTATATTTTATTTTATGCTTTGTATTGATAAAGACGAACGTTAAGTATTAAATCTTCCATAGTTCTTACCACCAAACCGGATTGTCCAAAAAATAATAATAATAATAATAACAGCTCAACCGGACAGGGAATCTTAACGACCACAGCTTTTGACAGTTATGCATTTCTCAATCAAATATAATAACAATTATTCAAATTTTCATTGGTAAAAAAAATTACTCAAATTTTTCAAGCAATATATAAACTATTTTTTTTATTTTATTAAAATATAGATATAAATAGTTTTATTTACAAAAAAAATGTAATATAATATATTTCAAGTATATCATATTCAATAATTAAATTTATAATATACAAATAAGTGATATATTTTTTTATTTATTTAATTTAAATCAGTATTATTTTGATCAATTCAGTTCAATTAAAATAAGACGATAGCAACAGAAAAAATCTTCTAACAACTAATTTAATATAACTGTATTATATAATATGTATAATAAATTTAAATATTAAATACAATATATGTGAAATAGGTAAAACTTTATTATAAATTATTATGGTAATATTATTTATATATTACTAATATAAATAAAATAGTAAAAATTTGATTATTCGATACATAATTTTTTTTAAATTTTTTTATTTCTTAATAAACAGCTCACAATTCCGACAAAATGAATCATTCCATCTCTTGACTATTCCCATTTGACAATAATTGTTTTAGTACCAAAAAAATTCAAATAATTATTTTTGTAAAATAAATAAATGAAATATTAAAATATTGGCCCATTAGTTTTCTTAACTAATATTATAAATGGTCTAAAATCGTTTTCTTAAAGATTGCAGCTTTTTGCATACTTTATATGTCTCTCTCTCTCTCTCAATCTATCTGCTAAAAGAAGGGATTTTGGATTTTGATTTCAGATTTTTCATTTCTTTCAACAACACATCTTGGTGAATTCCCAATGCGCCTTTGTTTTTTTTTTATTAGATCTTTTTTCTCTCAATTTCTTCGTTTATCTCTGTGTTTTTGCCAATTATTATTTGCTTTTTTTGCCATTTTATTGATTCAATTGTTGTTATTGTTGCTATATTTGTTGTTTGTTGTCATTATTCGTTATGAATGTAATTTAAGATTGTTGTGAATCTGTAAATTGTGATTGGATGAATTTTCTTTGTCAATCATTGGATAAAAAATCATTCTCTTTTCATTGATTTTGATAGAGTCTGTATTTTTTTTTTTTTTTTGCTTTCCCTGTATTGTTTGGATGCTGAGAAAATGAACCAAAGGGGCACAAATTTGCATTTCTATGAGTTATTTCAGATATTTCCCTATTTGGGTGTTGACTAAACAAGGCCAAACACCTTTTCTTTCCTTTTATTTTCTTTTTTTTTTGGGTTAATCTATGTTTTAGTTAATTGTCTTGTTTTTCACTTTTTGGGTGTCAAAATAGCTTTACAATTATGATTCTTCCTTCGTTTTCATGTGCAGCTAACAAGAGATTCAACCTTTTTTTTTCGCTATACTGTTTCATTTAGTCAACTATGATGTGATTGTAGAGGTGCTTGGGTGCCTTTAATAATCTTGTGCACCCACTTTTCTTTGAACGACTACTGGTTTCATGATGTGGTTTTGATTCATTAATATACTTTAGGTTTCCTTTCTAGGCCATAATGATTATTGAGTTTTTAGCCGAAATGTAAAACTGTTTACTATATGCAATTGCAATACAATTTTTTTTAGCTTGCATGGTGGAATTTTTCTTTATGACTTTCGTTTTGGGTGAATAAAATTCTCCTCTTTTTGTTGGTTTGTTTTGCAGACAGTTTTTTGAAGGCAGCTTCATTTGACGATTTTTGGTTATCAGCAGAGCAAAGAGTGGTGGCTCAGAACTTCAGATGTCTGCCTCAGGTATGCTGATAATGCTTCGAGCAATAATGATGATTGTAATTGTCAGCAGGTTTAATATAGTAGATCAAACCTACGACTGTCATATGAATTCTTGGTTTAGAAGACATTAGGAGCACACTTGCGGGAGGGATGTGGCAAGGAAGGAAAAAGCTTTCAGAGATATAGATTTCATTTGTTTTAATTGAAAAGGAAGAACAGAAATGCTGCTAGGGGGATTAGCTGCTTAACATTTGTGCCCTTCCTATTCTCATTTGGTGCAATGTTGAGTCAAATGTTGAACAACTTCAAGAATGTAGTGTCATATGGAAACTTAAAGTCATTTTTATGCCTTTCTTTTCATTTTTTAAAATTAAAAAAAAAAGTTCAACTTTTTTTCTTTTATAAGCTTGTAGCAGTCACCGATGAATAGAAGTTCCATCATTATGAATTTTGCTGAAAATGTAATTTCTTTAACAGTACAGGGAATTTCTAATATACTTGAAGCGGAAATTGCATGTCATGGCTTATCCACATTTTTTCAAATTGTTGCAGAAAAAGCTTTTATTATGAGAGGTCATGCATTTGCAATTTGCTACAAAAATTTGAGAAATTATACATTGCTTGCAAAGTCTAGTATTTATTAAACCAAGGGCCATAGCTTAGACTGGTCAAGTTGCAGTTACTCTACAATCCATACTGCTGCATAGGATGAACACCAAGTGGTGTCAGTCTTTCAGCCTGTGGAATAGTATAGTAAATGTTTTTATTGATTTCTACAAGATGCTTTGAAACATCTTACAATTTATGTTGTATTTTTTTGTTTATCTCATAATCATGTGGAGAATGAATAATTTCTTGGGTGCTTTCCATTTGAGTGAAATAAACACTGAGGAAAATGAAAGAGAGAACTAAAAGGAAAACACCTGTTTCCCATTTTGACATCTATTCTTTTGTAAGATTATTTTACAACAGTATTTACATTTTGTGATTTCTACTTTTAAGGTAAACGAAGATTAAAAGATCTATTGCTCCAAAGTGATAATCGCTTTTGTGCTGATTGTGGTGCTCCAGATCCCAAATGGGCGTAAGTTGCTGAATCCTTAATGAATGGTTATGTTCTTTACCTTCAGATTGTGCTTGGGCTTTACAATGCATGTTCATATTAGTGGATAGATGCTTCCACATATCAGTGGATTAGCCCTATGACTCAGTTTAACTATTATAAGTGGGAGAGAGAGGCTTTATAAAACAGGGAGTGCGAAACATATTTGTGCATATCTCTTCTTGAGCCTGTCAAAAGCACAATTAACATTTTTGTGCAGGTTGTTTTGAGAAAATAATCACATGTTGAAGGAATATAAACAAAAAGTTCATATTATACCACTAAAGTGCCCTGTCAAGTTAATAAGGAGTTGATTGCCATCCATGTTGCAGGTCTGCAAATATTGGAGTTTTTATATGCTTAAAATGTTGTGGTGTGCACAGAAGCCTTGGCACTCATGTCTCAAAGGTAACTGCTCACATGTTGCCTTCAACTTCATTCTTTTATTTGATTATTCTTAGTCAGCTTGTTGTTGTAGGGTGTAAAAAGTGGAACTAATCATTTAAGATCCTAGTTATAAAGGTATTCACATGTTGATGTTTTAAAGTGACCTACTGAAATCTGAATGACGCAGACAACATTTTTGTGTGGGAGATTTTGTCCATGTTTTACAGTACCATGATGCTCACAAACCTCCCCAATTGTTAATTCTGATTCCTCACTTAGGCAATATTAATCTGGATTGTCCAGGTGTTATCTGTGACATTGGATGAATGGTCTGACGATGAAATTGATGCCATGGTTGAAATTGGAGGAAACTCTGCTGCTAATGCAATATATGAGGCGTTTTTACCTGAGGGAGTCTCAAAGCCACAACCAGAGGCTTCTCATGATGAGCGTATGAGATTCATCAGGTTGGCAAAGAATTTTTTGTGGAACTATGTAGGAAGATCTCAGTGCTTGAATTATTAATACCTTCCAAACTACAACCTACAATCATACCACTTATCTGTGCGTTTATGGTTTTATTTTTTTTATGACTGGTGTCACTTGTATGGTCAGTTTGAGAGTAAGTCACCATTACTGCAGTTTGGATATTCATCAGATAGTACCAAAAAGCAGTTACTGATCGGTCATTCTTTGGGTGGTTAGGTGATCCCTTTATTATTTCAATCATGTAGGTCAAAGTATGAGCTTCAAGAATTTTTGAAACCTAGCTTGCGGATTACATCGGGAAAGTCTACTATGTCTGTTCAACCAAGTTTTTCTAGGAAGATTTTGGATAGCTTTCGAATTTTAAGTACATCACAGAACTCGGTAATCTTTTCTGTGCTTTTTTTTTGCCCTTTATTCCTCATTTTAGTTTTGATATCTGTTCCTGGAATAAGATAGATGCTCATATTGTTAATGAGGCGGATACATATTTGTGTGCTAACCTTGCACAGCCATGCACTTGCATAAAGTGGATTGATTTTTTTTTTTTTTTGTAGCTCAACATTTCTGTATGGAAGGTTTATCAATGGAAATATTCTTTTTACTGTTACTGGATGCTTAACCATTTATGATAGTTTGATATTAATGACAAGAAAGTTGGCTAATAACTGGTTTCACTATCTACATGTTGATATTATGATTCTGTAAATAACTTTGGCCCATGTTATGCTGAAATTTGCAGGAGAAAGGGATGGTAGAATTTATTGGATTGCTGAAGGTTAGAATTAAGAACGGTACAAATTTAGCAATTAGAGATATGATGTCAAGTGATCCTTATGTGGTCCTGACGCTCGGGAAACAAGTTAGTATTTTCTTATAATTTTTTTTCTCATCTTCAGAATTCTTGGTTTAGAGAAGGTTTATACTAATTCTTCAACTGTAAACTTATGTTGACATTCGGCATTTGTTGGGGATTTCCTATTGTCTATTCTCTCCTTTGTGCATGTATAAATGTATTGGTTAATGTTTAGTACACATCAGTTGGTTGGATGACTGGTCAGACATTCGCAAAGGCTTTGTCTTATGGTTTGCATGTATCTTTGCATGGTGTAGAGGAACATGTATGTGTTGCCACCTAGTGTAAAGTTATGCATTGTGATATATCAATTCCTATTGATAAAGTAGATAATTTAGACTTTCAGTGAAGAAGGCTACTGCTCATTCATTTAAATTTGTGCACTTTACTGATGATATATAGTGGGTTCTTGATATTAGACGGTTCAGACAACTGTAAGAAAGAGCAATTTGAATCCAGTGTGGAATGAAGAACTCATGCTATCAGTTCCACAAGATTTTGGGCCTGTAAAGTTGGTAAGCTTGGTTGTCTTTTCCATATCATGATGTGAATATTCTTCTGCATATCCATTTACAGATTCAAAGTTGAAAGAAAGAAGCTCTGTCTTTGCTTTTTTAATTAACAAAAACATTATCTAGTTGGTGTAGAATCTTTTGTTTTTACATCCAGACACTTCATATTCTGTTGTCAAGTTCTTAATATGCTAGGATATGAGGTCATAGTTACTATGAGCACTAAGTTGCCTGGGGGCAAGCATGCGCCTTTGAAATTTTAGGTGTAAGTGAAGTAAAATTGGTGGAAAATTCAAAACTAACACCATGCATTTATGAGTCAACTACAACTTAAGGCAATTAATTGATAGTCAATGTTTCTTCTTCGTTTAAGAATTGTGATTTAAACATCGATCTCCTTTGAATTATTGTCTCTAAAATTGTAGAATTTATATTCCATTTCCTTATATGTTGAAGAATAGCAGAGCCCTTCCCTTTTGATATGGCAACTTTACTAGATGATAGCGATAATCTTTTCACCATTATTCGTCAATCATTAAATACTTGTTATCCTAAGCTAGGTTAATATTAGTCTAATCTGTCGCTTTCTATATTTCAGCAAGTATTTGATTACGACACATTTTCAGCTGACGACATAATGGGAGAAGCAGAGTTAGATATCCAACCATTGATAACATCAGCCATGGCATTTGGGGACCCAGAAATGTTTGGAAATATGCAGATAGGAAAATGGCTGAAATCACACGACAACGCACTCCTAGAAGATAGCATCATTAACATCGTTGATGGGAAGGTAAAACAAGAGATCTCACTTAAGCTACAGAATGTTGAATCTGGGGAATTACATGTAGATTTAGAATGGATGCCTCTTGATCAATAGGTACATATTGCTATTTACTCTTTCCCCAAATTCAATAAGAAAAATCTGTACTGTTACTAAATGAATTAATTATATGGACGGACCGGGGACATCTGCCTGGCTTCTTTCGAATTGTATTATTCATTCATTCATATTAGTTTTCATTTAATTTATTTTCCCTCTTGTTTCTAATGTTTTAGATGTTTTTTGTATAGAGCAACAATGTTAATTTCATGCTCATCTTTAGCTCCTAATCATAACCTCTCTCTTTATCATTTCTTCCTATTTGCAAGCCAATTCTGTTCTTTGCCATTTTCTATTACCTATATATGCTCACTAGACATTGTGCTTTATTATTATTGATGTTTCCTATAATATAGGTTCCTTAGATGTCGGTTCAGTTCAAACTGAAGTAATAAAAAAAAAAAATCAAATCAAATAAGTAAAAAAATTTGGAACTGAAACAAATTTATTTTGGTGGGTTTTTGGTAAAATTTTTTTTATTTAACCGAACCAAATTGAAATTTTATTTATTAAGAGCTTTAATGGTCTAAAAATATAAAGGGATTTTTTAGGAATAAACTAAAAATGAAAAAATTTTCAAAATTAACTTTTTTTTTTTGAAAAAAAAAATTACGGTTACGATTATTGTTCTTATGTACAAACAACTTCATAACAACCACCACCGACAACAAATATAAATCATATTATAACAACCTAAAAAAAATAGAAAACAATCATAAAATATCAACAACAACCAAATAACAACCTGACAACAATTCTTCAGAAAAAAAAACAAATAACATCAAAACAACATCATCACAACCCTTTAATAACTAGAATACAGCAGCAACTCAAAAAAAAAAAAAAACAATCATTTAACTATCGAAAAAACAAACAACTATAAACAACCTCACAAAAACCAGAAAAAAACCCATAAAACAGCAAAAATAACCCAAAACCAATCCTTTAGCAACCAAAAAACAACAAATAATATCAAAACAACCTAACAACAACCCTTCAATGGCCATAGAACAAGAAAAACAACCCAACAAAAATCTGAAAACAACCCTTCAGCAATAAAAAAAAATAACAAATAATATAAAAAACAACCTCAAGAAAAAAACATGGATAACAACCACAAAATAGTGACAACAACTAAACAACAAGTTAACAACAACCCTTTAACAACAAAAAAAACAACAAATAACATCAAAAGAATCTCACAACTCTTCAACAACCTAAAATAACAACAACCCAACAGCCTTAAAAAAACTTAAAACAAAGAGAAAATATGGAAAACAACTACAAGACAACCTGAAACAACACAACAACAACCTAAAAAAACTCAACAATTATAAAGCATTGACATTAATCTGACAACAGCCTTTCAGCAACAAAAAAATAACGAACAACCTCACAACAACCACAAAATAATAACAACTTAAAAAAAACTTAAGTAAGGAGGAAACTAAATAAATAAACAATAAGAATATAATTCAATCCCTATCCATTACAATTCTTGATGATTATAAATAATAATAATGAGTTTCCAGTAGACAAAAAATAATAATAATAATAATAAAGAAAATGGATATACATGTAATTATAACCCATAATTGATTTGATCAAAATTGATTTTAATACTAAAACACACCAATCTAATTAATAAATTGTTTCAAGAATTCAATATTTCATATGATTAATAATCATAAATATTACAAAATCAAATATATGTATATACATGCATTAAATTTGTTTGACCATCAGATCTAAATTAATATCTATAAGAAGTTGAAAAGTATTAATACATGTATTAAATTTAAATTCATGTATGTAAAATTTAATAAATAATATAATATTACAAAAAATTTTAACACGTATATTAACATGTATTTAACTTTAATAATATTTTTAGTTATAAATTATGTAAATATTGTTTTATTTTGAAATAATTTTGCAATTAAATTAATATATTTAGTGTTAAATGTATGATATATATTTTTAAATTTCTATAAATAATACAAATAATTGGTAATTTAAATGTTATTGACTACGAAATATTGTATATTTAATATAGCAAAGTGTAATGTATTAAAAATTAAAATATTTATGTCAAAATTAAAATTTTGGGATAAAATTGCTATAAATAGAAAAGTTTAATCTTCTTATATAAATATGTAGTTGATGCGGTAGTAGGACCCGTATCAATAATGTCACCTAAAATGTCACGTGAGAATCTCCACACTTAATTTTAACTAAAATCAACTATGGGTAATAAGTGGCCATAATTGCTACTGATCTATCAAATTGAAATCTTTTACCAAAAATTTCAAAAGTAAATTAAAATTACAACAAGTTAACACAATTTAAATTTTTTAGACTGTTAAACTTTATTAATAATGTATGTACGTATGTATGTTAGAGAAATTTGAACATAAATAAAAAAATTATGAATAAAAATTATTTTTAGGTATTAAAAATAAGTGAAAGTTAGAATTTTTCAGAAAATGAAATTATTAAATTCGTTAACTGAACCAAAATATATTAGTTTGATTTAATTCGGTTGATTTCGTAGTTTTAAAAATTTCTAAAATTTTAATTATTCAGTTAATGATTGATTTGTGTGATTTTTAAATGAACTGACGGATGGAGGTTGTCTTATCCTATTTAAGAAAAAAACTAAAAGGAAATTAAAAAAAAATTGCAAGCTCCATGTTATGATAGATGTGAACAATAGTGCGATGACTTTATGATTTATAAAATATGAAGAGGTAAGTAAAAAAAAGAGTAAGATGTGGTGTTTTTCATTTTAAAGTCTCTTATTTTTTTGGCAAAACGTACAAAAAAAAAAAAACCTTTGAGCTTTTATGAAAAGAACAAATAATACGATTAGGAAAAAAATATAAAAAAATTCATAAACTTTTAAAAATGGTTTAAATAAACCTCTTTTCAAATTTAAAATATGGCTTAACTTTATTTTGGTCCCTGCACTTTTATTGTTTTCCAGATTTGGCCCCTGTACTTTTATTTCTATACCTTGAATCTCTACACTTTTATGTTGAATAAATTTTTTATATTTGGATAAATTCAATTAGTTTTGTCAACATTATAATTTATGTTATATTTTAAATAAATTTTAAACTCAATTGTACTTCAATTAGACAATTTAAAAAATATTTCTTTTAATTAGGCTATTTTACAATAAATATTTGAAGAATAATATATTTTAATTAATAATTTTATTTGTATTATAAAATATAATTAATTTAAGATAAAATATAAAATTTTTTATATTTTATCTTAAATTAATTATATTTTTTTATAACAAT
>CATIWK010335327.1:0-15565 GCA_949634005.1 Mallotus japonicus | reverse complement strand
CAAACCCAATAAAGTGAAATTATCCTATAATAAAAAAATTGACTCAACCAAAAGTTGGAAAACAACCCCAAGATACCCACCAAATAAAAAAGCCACAACATCAAACTTGTTCAAAACAGTTTTTAATTAAAGACATTTCTTTGTGATTTCCTTAGCTAGAACATATATAAAGATGGAGCCATAACAAGAGAAATAGACGCAAACAAAACATATACATGCACATATGGAGGAGAAGAAGAAGAAGAAGCAGAAGACACATAACTTTCTTCGACAATGCTTTTGCTTCTCCTTCTTCTTCTCATCTCTTATACCCACATCCCAATCTTTCAACTACACCAACGCTCTATCTAAGAGTCTTCTTTATTTCGAATCTCAACGTTCCGGCCGCCTGCCATACAACCAAAGAGTCACTTGGCGCGACCATTCTGGCCTCACAGACGGCCTTCAACAAGGCGTAAGATTACATATGTTCCTGTAACATGATTCTCTTACATTATAAATCAAAATATGTTTAGTGCTATATATGGGGATTAATTGTTTCATGTTTGTTGTTTATATGTGTGATGAAGGTGGATCTGGTAGGAGGGTACTACGATGCAGGTGACAATGTAAAGTTTGGTCTGCCAATGGCATTTACAGTAACAATGTTGTCATGGGGTGTTATTGAATATGGAAATGAAATTGCTGTCGCCGGAGAGTATGAACATGCTCTTGAAGCTATCAAATGGGGCACTGATTATTTCATTAAAGCTCATACACATCCAAATGTCTTGTGGGTTCAGGTATTTTAAAGATTATATATCGTTACAATCTTGCCTTTTGATCTTGGAAAATATTAGTGATATTGATTAAATACAATATAGTACTTGAATGTAACACACTTAGTATAAATGAATTATTTACCTCGACCTATTTAATAATTTAAAATGTATATAGTATATTTTTTTTAGGTATATGGAAAAATGTAAATGGGAAAGGGAAAACACTTGTTAAGCAACTCTGTCACTGAGCCAATCTAACTCGACTTTATAGCATATTTTTTACTCGTATCTATGCATATTACAGTATAATGTATCATACATATGTATTAATACAGGGGATTCACATTGCCATGTATATGTAAGGGAGAGACGTAATTAGATACATATATTCCATTATTGGACTGAGATTTTTTTTTTTTTTTGTTACTTTGCTGAATTTTATGTAAAAGTTAGGAACATTATTTTTCAGGTGGGTGACGGCTACACGGATCATTACTGTTGGCAAAGGCCAGAAGACATGACAACATCACGGCAGGCCTACAAGGTGGATGAAAATAACCCCGGATCGGATGTTGCCGGAGAGACAGCGGCAGCATTAGCAGCAGCATCAATCGCATTCAAGAAAACAAACCCACATTACTCTCACCTACTATTGCATCATGCTCAACAGGTACAGTTAGTTGATTAATGACGTTTTTAAATTGTTAATTATAATCATAATGACTTGAGTATACGGTAGGTATACTCTATTCACCAAAATTCCTTATAGAATTTTGAGGTCAGTAGAACCAAAAATTAGAGGGTGCGTTTAACTAATCTTAGCGTCAATGCAAAATATATATATATATATAAATGTTGCAACATGCGACATAAACAATGTGTAATTTTGCTTTTTTGTTCCTCATTTATTTTTATAATTACAATAATAATAATAAATAAATTACAAGTATTATATATTTAAATTATGGCACGATAGATTCATTCCATTCATTTTAGATTTTTAGATTTCATCATTTTTATTAATTATTCAAAAAATTAAAATTAAAAAAATGGAATTTTAAAAAAAATTAACAAAGTTTGGAAGGTGAAATAAAAATTGTAAAAAAAAATATATATATATATGTGGTATAACGTAGGGGACCAATGGAATTCGATTATTAAATTTTATTTGTAATTTTTGGGTTCTATGTATGTAGGTGTTTGGGTTCGGGGACAAGTATAGAGGAAAGTATGATGAGAGTGTGAAGGCAGCGAAGGGGTACTATACGTCGGTGAGTGGGTACAAGGATGAGTTGTTATGGGGAGCTTTGTGGCTATACAAGGCCACCGACAATGAGGCTTATTTGATGTATGTGCTGGAAAATGCTCATGGATTTGGTGGGATCACTTGGGCCATTACTGAATTTAGCTGGGATGTCAAGTTTTCTGGTCTTCAAATCCTTGCTTCCATGGTAATACACATTCATATACACATTTCTCAATTCCTACATGTTCATTTTAGGTTGAAAGGCATAAGTCTTAGAGTGTGTTTGGTATAAATAAATTCCACAAAATTTTATGAAATTTATTTGCAAATCCAAATAATGTATGTTTGGTTTAAATGAATTTTGTATGAAATTCATTTGCAATTCCAAATTTTAAATTTGTGAAATTGATTATAACTAAACCAAATTCTATCAAAATGGTTGGAATTTCCAAATGAATTTCACATTTTTTAAGTTTATACTTTTAAATGATTAAAACACCCCCTCCTTACTTTTATTTTCAAAAGCATCTTTATATTTAAAAGGGTATATTTGACAAAAACATGAATTCAAAATTTATATCAAACAGAATATAACAAAATATGGAATTCATTTCAAATGAATTTTATAAATTATTCATTTAAACCAAACACATTTCATTAATAAAAATTCATTTGCAAATGAATTCCATTTGAAATTCATTTTTAAATGAAATGAATTCTTTGATGGAATTGAACTAAATAAGGGCTTAATTTCTATCAAAATCTTTAAACTTTTAATTAATAGAAACATGTAATGATAGTTTTTTCTTGTTTGTTTTGATTTGTGTGTTAAACTCACATTCATGCATGTAATCAAGGTTTTAGATCAGTTCATAATGTCCAATTGATGCATAATTCATGGTATATATAATATTTTTCCCACTCTCTAAGGAATTAGAAATTAAAACTTGTATTTGGATTTTTTTCAACTAATCAAACATATATTGGTAAATTCTTAAGAGTATAAGATTAAGATTTTCAAATGTATATTAACAAAAAAAAAAATCCCCCCATTATGTGACCTAAATTTGCCAATGAAATGAACAATGTTGTTAAGGGTTTTAGACACAAATCTAATCATATGTTAAATTCAAATTAGGACTTTGTGTGTGTAAAGTCACCAACTAGGTATATATTTTTTAACTAATAAGAAAATCAAATGATCTAATTATTGATAGATTGTACAATAAAATTAAATTGCATAAAATTAATATGATAAATTAATAATGAAAGAATTCAAATCTTATACTTCAGAATGTTTGTGAAGGAAAGTGATTGTTAATCGGTTTTCTCACTAGCAACTAGATATATATCACTATTATTTAATTATTATTTCAATACCTTTTTTAAGTACTCGAAATAAATTTTTATATTTACTAGAATTTTAAATTTTATTATTTATTTTTTAAATAGTCTTCATTTTTACCATATAATTAAGTTACTATAACATACTTCTCTTTCCAAATATAATTTAATGAAGTAGTCATTAATTTGCATTCTTTTAATAATACATATTGCAGTTGCTAAAAGAGGAGAGGCACAAAGAACACAAGCACATATTAGAGCAGTACAAATCAAAAGCAGAGTATTACCTCTGTTCTTGCCTTAACAAAAACAACATTACTAATGTGAAACGCACCCCAGGAGGCTTACTATACATTCGCCAATGGAACAACCTCCAATACGTATCAGCAGCTGCGTTTCTTCTCACAGTTTACTCTGATCATCTTTTATCATCAAATCAACGGCTTGAATGCGATCGAAACACATTGGACGCACAAGAGATTTTAAGTTTTGCCAAATCACAAATTGACTACATTTTAGGTGCTAATCCAATGGGCATGAGCTATTTAGTTGGTTATGGAATGAAGTATCCTCAGAGGGTCCACCATAGAGGTGCATCCATTGAATCATATAAAGGGAACAAAGGTTTTATTGGATGCACACAAGGGTATGATATATGGTACAACAGGCTAGATCCAAATCCTAATGTTGTGGTTGGGGCCCTTGTTGGTGGGCCAGATCAAAAAGATGAATTTTTGGATAAGAGGGGAAATTACATGCAAACAGAGGCATGTACATATAATTCAGCAAGTCTTATTGGTGTCTTTGCTAGATTGCAAAGATTAAAAGAGGATCATGATTTGTCTGCAAATTCATCATTAGTTGCTTCTATTTAAGAGAAATTTACTTTAAATCAAGAAAAGAGAAGTACTTGTATAGGAAAGATTTGATTTTCATCTAGTGGTTATGGTATTTTCACCTAATCCAATTCCATTTCTTTTAAGGTGACAAATTTTATGTTTTTAAAGAAATTTTGATTTGATGTGCAGAAAGGAATTCATATATATAAACATAAGAATGATCACATTTCAATGAAATGTAATTTTAAGTATTTTGATAATGAATTAATGTGTGTATCAAAGTAAACTGAACTCAAATTTGTAATATTTTTATAAGTTACGTTCCTCCTTAGTAAAATCTTTGCCGCTCTTGTAATGCTACCTAAATCTTAGAGCCCACTAGATTCTAAATACAATGGATTTAAATGTCACCCTTATAATCCTTTAGGGGATTTAAATATCACCTTATAATAGATTTAAATATCGCCCTTATATTCCTATAGAGTGAAGTAGATAAAAACTTATATACACACATATAGTGACACTGTGTGTTATTTGGGATACCTAAAAGATGAAGTAATTGGATATCTTGGAATATAAATTTCTTCAACATTCTTGAATTTATGAGTATCCAACAGTTTTGGTACATAGGCCAAATAATAATACAAGCAAAAGTTCCTAGATTCATGGAGATATAGATGAGCATATAAGTTATCATGCTTGCATATCCACCATTTGAGTCTCCAACGATCATTCTACTAATTACATATTCGATTTGACCTATGAACGAATATGCAAGCATACGTTTCATGCTTGTTTGAGTAGTAGCAGCGCAATTGTGGATCTAATACTTAATAAAACTCAAAAATCATGGGACCATTACATTCTTTTTTTTTTTATATATTCAAGTTCCTTACAATTACTCCATTGTCAAGAGCACCACCTACACAAAGTTCACCAAGATAACATTTAAGCTAGTAGCTCATTAGTTAATTAATTGATCATTCATCTATTAGCTCAATGATGTGGGTTTGTGAACCACGCATACAATGACAATAAAGATCACAAACCATTAGACAAGTAGCCCAGTGATCTCTAATCTAGTGGTGATATGATAATTAACATTTTTGTCATAAATTGAAACAATAGATTGAAATTTAAAGAGACTAAAGAGACTTGCTGCAATTACACAGATTTCTGACATCTAACTATTATCTAGTAATATGATTATCTAACCATATTTGAATTTTTTTTTTTTGGTTGAAATATTAAGGCCTGACCCATTTTGATTTATTAAGATTTTGAAGCCTAAAATAAGTGGAAAGCTCAGCTCATAACTAGTGCAATTTAATGATTAAAGACAGAAGAAGGTTCTGGAGATGGAAACTAATTTTTACAGAGCAACTTAGTGCCAAAGCAAAAAGATTATGGAGCTAAAGGTTACGAACATTAATCCCCAATTAATAACAGATGGAGAGAAAAGCTTATTGGGGAAGTCTATATTTTTAACTATAAATATAGGGCATGTACAATACAACATCGAACATCCAATAATAGACCAATCATCAACACAGCACACAACAATCATCATCCAACAATACACCAATCATCAACACAACACAATTCAATAACTAATCAAATTCAACACATATCATCAATAATCATTAGTATTGTCAACTATCAATCATTAACAAATTTTTCTTTAGCATAGGATTCCTGTTTACAGCAATAGTTTCTTGTTAATTTCAAAGCAAAAATTGTCTTTCAGTTTATGCTAAGTTTCAATTATTACAATTTCCTTTACTGTTCAAAGAAGCTCAATTTATCATTTGATTTTTACTTCATCCGCTTGAAATCCAAATAAATTGTGGTAAAGGCGTTCGGAAATTTATAATTCGTCTAAAAGAAGTCAGGTTATATATTGAGGAATTTCTCCTCTAGCACTCTCGCAAAATTTCACAACAATCTTTTGGCATGCACCAAAAACCCAAAAATTGGAGAAACAATATCCAATCTCTACAATGTGCTATTAAAATGAAAATTTTACTTATAGCAAGATAAGTTTATTCCAAATTTAAAACAAAACTTAAAGATCAAATCCATATATTAGTTAACTAATCATCCCCGTTTGCGATAATCCACACCTATTTCATGTTCTTTAATCCTTCGTTTCACAACCTCATTATCTCCACACCCGGCAGCAGCCTCTTCGGCATCATTGAAGGTCTTATTCAAAGTCTGACTAGCAATACCTTCATCTTCTGCTACATGGGATGTTTCCTCGACCTTTGTCTTCTCCTCTATAACTCTTCTGAATTCATCAGCTCGTGAAGGTGCCTTTTCTTCTACTCCATGCAACTAACTAAATTTCGTCCTGTCCCTACTACTACTTTGTTTATATCTCTATACACTCCACACACACTAACAATTTAATTTTTATATTAATTGCCCCTATAAATGGCTACACCATCAATTCCAAGATTGAAAAAACATATACCTTGTAGTCAAAACTTACTTATAATGTATGTTATGATGATAATACATACCTAAATTTTTTACACTTCGACACCGAATACCTCAATTATTTAATACTTAGTAGCCTATTGATCAAGTGCTTACTTGGATATTTCCATTGAAGTAGTAGCCTACGATTCAAGTATAACCCAACAATTTGAATCATCATATATATATACTTATAGGATACATTGCTACTTTTCTAATATAGATGTGCCCTAACTTAGAAGACAAAAACGATGAAGAATGCCTTTAAAGAGTGAATGATAAATAGTGCTTTATTACGTGGGCATAATGTATCTTGTGAGGTATTTTCCTATTAGGTTTTTTACTTCCTAAGATTATAAAAAAGGGGTCTTACAAGTATTAGGATTATTAATACAGTTAGGAAAAATAAGTGAATAAACTTATATTTAATTAGTTGTGAATCCACGCATTGCGTGAACTGCTTAATATGTTATTTTTTGGATGCTTTTGAATCTTAGTGTTGTTCCTATATTAAAATCCACTAATTAACAGTAACCCAATATCACAAAAACTAATTATCTTCATTAAATGAAATACACGTTGCCCAAGAAATAGGTATACAATTTTCAGAAAAGAAAAAAGTCATTTTTTCTTTTAATAATAGAAATCCTCAAATGAAATATGAGCTAATGCAATATAATTTAATGGAGATATAATTGTAAGGGTGAGAGGTAGATATAATTTAATGGAGGAAATACTAATTTAGATGACAAAATCATTTACAACAATATTATTGTTTTCATTGTTTTAATTAGAATATAATATAACAATGTAGATTTAATAGGATTCTATCTGTGGTTTAAACTTTAAAAAGGAGTTTATGTTGTAATCAAATAATATTTTTTAATTTTTTAAGAAAAAATTAAAATTTTTAAAAATGTTATACACAAGGTTTTAAGGGTAAATACTCAAATATAAGATAAGACACTTGTCAAATTTTGGCGTTAATGATTTGAAGATGGCATTAAGACTCTGATTTGAAGAATCAATGTGTCCATATAGTTTGCTTGGTGGTTGTACTAAGGTGTCTTAATTGCCTTTCAAGATATCGCTTAATTTCTTTACTCTTTTCAGTACTTTCTTAATTTTCTTCATATTTGCACATGATCAAGCATTGATGATTTGGTGGTTAACTTTCTTTTTTTTTTTATATGATTGTGCTAATCTGTAGAAGCTGTTATGCCCTAACTTGGAGGACAAAAACGATGAAGAAGGTCCTTAAAATTAAGAGCGAATGATTATATCGTGGGCTATATATATATACATATTAGGATTTGTACTTCCTAGTGTAATTAGGATTTGTGCCCTAATTTAGAAGATAAAAATGATAAAGAATGATCTGTAGAAGCAGTTATGCCCTAACTTGGAGGATAAAAACGATGAAGAATCCCTTAAAAGAGCAAATGATTATATCATGGGATATATATATATATATGGTAGGATTTGTACTTCCTAGTGTAATTAGGATTAAAAAGTTGTGCCTTAATTTGGACGATAAAAATGATAAAGAATGCCATTAAAAGAGCAAATGATAAATAGTGCTTTATTACGTGGGCACAGTGTATTTGGTGAGGCATTTTCCTATTAGGTTTTTTACTTCCTAGCATTAAAAAAGGGGTCCTATAAGGATTAGGATTATTAATACAATTAGAAAAAATAGGTTAATAAACTTATATTCAACTAGTTGTGAATTCGCGCATTGCGTGAACTGTTTCCTAGTTATCCTACATATTTTATATACAATAATTTTGATACTTAAACGATGATTTTATATAAAAGAAAAATCAACACAAATTAAGCAAGTATAGAATATGAATTCTCATTTGATCGTGACTTGTTAACATTTCATAATCAAAGTAAATAGATAAAGAAGACAAATATTAATTATCTAGTAAGATAACATATGAAAACATGTTACTTTTTGGATACCTTGAATCTTGGCGTTTTCCCTACATTAAAATCCACTAATTAACAGTAACCTAATTTCACAAAAATTAATTACCGTCATTAAATGAATACAAGTTGCCCAAGAAGTCAGTGTATAATTTTCAAAAAAGAAAAAATAGAGAAAAAAGTCATTTTTTCTTTTAATAATAGAAATCCTCAAATGAAATTATGAGCTAACGCAATATAATTTAATGGAGATATAATTGTAAGGGTGAGAGATAGATATACTTTAATGGAGAATATACTGATTTAGATGACATAATCATTTACAATGATATTATTGTCTTCATTGTTTTAATTAGAATATAATATAATGGTTTAGATTTAATAGGATTCTATCTTTGATTTTAAACTTTAAAAAGAATTTATGTTGCAATCAAATAATGAGTTCCTTTAATTTTTTTAAGAAAAAATTAAATTTTTTAAAAATATTACACAAAAGGTTTTAAGGGTGAATGCTCAAATATGAGATAGGACACTTAATGATTTGAAGATAGCATTAAGACTCTCATTTGAAGAATCAATGTGTCCATATATTTTGTTTGGTGGTTGTACTAAGGTGTCTTGGTTGCCTTTCAAGATATCGCTTAATTTCTTTACTCTTTTTAGTACTTTCTTAATTTCTTCATATTTGCACCTGGTTGATGATTTGATGGTTAACATTCTTTGTTTTATATGATTGTGCTAATATGTAGAAGTCGTTATGCCCTAACTTGAAGGACAAAAACGATGAAGAATGCCCTTAAAAGATATATATATATATATATATATATATATATATATATCCAATAGCTGACTAGATTAAAGTTTGAATAAGTCTTAGTAGTTTGAAAGAGTCTCAGTGTATTGTTATGTTTGTTTTTTATTTGAAGTTGTCAACAAAATCTACAAATTTGTTGCAGATTTTTTTATTAATTTCTATTACAATTTCATGTGTATAAATAGCCTATTTATTAATGAAATAATATATGTCTTCTACAACTTATGAAAAAACTAACAGTGGCATTAGAGCAGTAATTTTTCGGGCCTGTGAGTTAAGTATTTCAGACTTAAACACTTGAAAGAAGAGAGACAACAAGTAAGAGCAATCAACTATGAGGAAAAAGAAGAAGAAAAAGAAAGATTTCAGTTCTAAAATCTCAGTATTTCTGCTGCAACATCTTGATGTTTTCTGCAGAATTTCATTGTTTTTTAATGCTAAAATGTTTTAACTTCATATCTATATCAGTTTCAAATCATTTAAAAGCAAGTTTATGAACATGTTTAAGATTTTTCAGCATGCATTCATCAACTTTTCAACAAGTTTTATAATTTTTTTCAAAAAAAAAAGAATCAGATTTTCAATTTAAGATCAAGAATGTTTTCAAGAGACCTTCAAGTCTTTAAACTGAACAATTTTCAAAAGACCTTCAAGTCTTTAAACTGAACAATTTTTTAAGGACCAGCAGGTCTTTAAACTGAAAAAAATGAGAAGACTGACATGTCTCAAAACTATAATAATAAAGAAAAAAAGAGAGACTTGCATGTCTCAAAACTACAAGAACAAAACAAGGCCTGCATGTCCATAAACTGCAAATGACATAAAAAATTCAAGAAGATTTTCCATCAAGGAGGAGAATACTTCAAGAAAATTGATGAACCCATAATGAAGATTTGAATCAAGTTACAAGAAGAGCAAGCTGAAATACACAAAAGGAAGCAATGCCCAAGAAGCATATAAAAAAAAAAAAGCAGTATCCTAAAAGCAAATTTAAGTTTCTAAGATAGTAACAGGTTTGCAGCTACTGAAGCAAGGAGAAGTGTTAGAAATATGCTTCAATAGCTGACTAGATTAAAGTTTGAATAAGTCTTAGTAGTTTGAATGAGTCTATGTTGTCATATTTGTTTTATGTTTCACGTTGTCAACAAAATCTACAAATTTGTTGCACATTTTTTTATTAATTTCTATTCCAATTTCATGTGTATAAATAGCCTATTTATTAATGAAATAATATATGCCTTCTACAACTCATAAAAAACCAACAAAAAAAGATATATATATATATATATATATATATATATGAATGAGGTATTTACCTATTAGGATTTGTACTTCCTAGTGTAATTAGGATTAAAAAAGTTATGCCTAACTTGGAAGGCAAAAAAAAAATGAAGAATGACTTTAAAAAAGTGAATGATAAATAGTTCTTTATTAAATAGACACAATGTTTCTATTAAGGGTGTCAAAATGAGTGATGACATGTGAAGGTTAAATGAGTTCGTGTCAGAAATGGGTCAAGTCGTTTATGACACGATTTAACCAGATCGTGTCGCAGATTGACACGCGAATCCGTTTAATTATATATGTCATAGTGGGTCGTGTCAACCCGACATGACCCATTCAAAATACATATAATGTATTATAATTTTAAATAGTAAATTAGTCATTTATTATAATTTTTTTTATAAAAACAATACTTTTGTAATTGTATTATGCAAATTGTTAAATTATAAACATTATTTTAGATTTTTTTTCTTGTGAAAAATAGTGTTTTTATATATTACAAATGTTATACAGGTTAAATGGGTCGTGTTGAATTTTATAACCCACACAACCCATTTAAATAAATGGGTTAAACGTGTCGTGTTTGTGTAACCCTTTTGATTTCCGTGTCCTGTTAGGGTTGAAATTTTTGACACTGTTAATAAATAGGTCGTGTTCGTGTTGACCCTAATTATGTCACCAAAGTGGGTCACCCCACGCGAACACGATCCACCAACCCATTTTGACACCCCTAATTTCTATTGAGCTATTTTCCTATTAGGTTTTTTATTTTTTAGGATTAAAAAAAGGGGACCTACAAGAACTAGGATTATTAATACAGTTAGAAAAAATAAGTGAATAAACTTGTATTCAACTAGTCGTGAATCTGCACGTTGCACGAACTACTTCCTAGTTATCCTGCATATTTTACATACAATAATTTTGATACTTAAAAGGTGATTTTGTATAAAAGAAAAATCAACAAAAATTAAGCAAGTATAAAATATGAATTTCCATGTGATCGTGACTTGTTGACATTTCATAAACAAAGTAAAAAGATGAAGAAGGGAAATATTAATTACCTAGTAAAGTAACATATGAAAATATGTTACTTCTTTAGATGCTTTGAATCTTGGTGTTGTTCCTACATTGAAATCCGCTAATTAATAGTAACTCAATGTCACAAAAACTAATTACCTTCATTAAATGAATACAAGTTAGTCCCACGCTTTGGCTGTGGTGGTGAGGGCATTGAATGCCCTTGTGGATGTGGGAGGTTCGAACCCCACTCCACCCCATCTAACCTAACTTACTAACATACTAACAAATAGTTGTTCAAAAAAAAAATGAATACAAGTTTGCCTAATAAATAGATGTGCAATTTAAAAAAAAAATAGAGAAAAAAGCCTTTTTTTTCTTTTAATAATAGAAATCATCAAATGAAATTATGAGCTAACCCAATATAATTTAATGGAGATATAATTGTAAGAGTGAGAGATAAATATAATTTAATGGAGAAAATACTTATTTAGGTAATATAAAGCTTAAAATTAGAGACAAAATTCATTAAATCTAAACTATTATATTCACGATGATATTATTGTTTTTATTGTTTTAATTAGAATATAATATAATAGTTGAGATGTAATGAATTTTATCTTTAATTTTAAGTTTTAGAAAGAGTTTATGTTGCAATCAAATATTTTTAATTTTTTAAGAAAAAAATTAGAATTTTACACATAAAGTTATTTTTAAGGGTGAATATTCAAATATGAAATAGGGCACTTGTCAAATTTTTTCCTTAATCTTAATAATTTTGGAGTTCAACATTTAATATATATATATATATATATATATAAAAGATTTGATTTTCATCTAGTAGTTATGGTAAGTAATTTCTAGGAAGACTTTAAGCACTCGCAACACCGATTCGAAGTCCTGGTGAACTTGGATGATTTCGATTCAATAAAGTCCCCTTTTCTTTCATTCAATAAACCAAACTAAAATCGAGATCTCATTCAAAAAAAATATCAAATATCTGGAGTTTCTTTTTGTATATTATATGGATGATCTGATCCGCAAGGACTATGATTGGGAATTGTTTAGTCCCGTGACGGATCGGTAGATCCCGTGAGGGCAACTGAAAATGGCCAGGAACAATTTGGCAAGCTCCTTTCACTTAACCCAATTCCATTTCTTTTAAGGTGACAAATTTTGTGTTCTTTAAGAAATTTTGATTTGATGTGCATAAAAGAATACTTATATAGTTCAATTAAATGTAATTTTATGTATTTTGATAATTAATCGACATGTATCAAAGTAAACTGAACTCAAATTTGTTATATTTTTATAAGTTACTTTTTTTTGTATAAACTTCCGCAAAAAAATCTTTACCACTCTTGTAATGCTACTTGAGGCTTAGAGCCCGCTAGATTCTAAATACAGTAGGTCTAAATCCCGCCCTTATTTTCCTATAGAGGTGAAGTAGATAAAAACTTATATACACATATATACTGGCATTATATATTATTGGACATCACAGAGCATAATTTTCTTCAACATTCCTAGAATTTGCGAATACCTACCAACCCAATTGTGGATTTAATACTCAACAGAACTCAAAAACCATGGGAGCATTACATTCCTTATTTTTTTCATGTCCAAGTTCCCTACAATTACTCCATCGTCAAGTGCACCACCCACACATAGTTCACGAAGATAACATTTAAGCTAGTAGTTGATTAGTTAATTAATTGATCACTCATCTATTAGCTCAATGATGTGGGTTTGTGAACCGTGCATACAATGACAATAATGATCACACACCATTAGACAAGTAACCCAGTGATCACTAATCCAATGGTGATATGATAATTAACTGTGCTATTAAAATGAAAATTTTACTTATAGTGAGATAAGTTTATTCCATATTAAAGCAAAACTTAAAAGATCAAATGCGTATAGTAGTTAACTAATCATCCTCGTTTGTGATAATCCGCACCTGTTTCATGTTCTTCAACCCTTTGCTTCACGGACTCAGTATCTCCATGCCCAGCAGCAGCCTCTTTGGCACCATTGAAGGTCTTATCCGAAGTCTGACTAGCAATACCTTCATCTTCTGCTGCATGGGATGTTTCCTCAGCCTTTGTCTTCTCCTTTGCAACTCTTCTGAATTCATCAGCTAGTGAAGGTGCCTTTTCTTCTACTCCAGGCAACTGATTGAATTTCATCCTGCTACTACTGTTACTTTGTTTATATCTCTGTACACCCCCACACACTAATAATTTAATTTGTACATTAATTGCCCCAAAAAATGGCTACACCATCAATTCCAAGATTTAAAAAACATATACCTTGTCATCAAGACTTACCTGTAATGTATATTATGATGATAATACATACCTGAATATTTTACACTCCAATACCAGATACCTCAATTAATTAATACTTAGTAGCCTATTAATCAAGTGCTTACTTGAATATTTCCATTGAAATAGTAGCCTACGATTCAAATACAACCCAACAATTTGAATAATCATCGTATATATATATATAGGATATATTGCTACTTTCCTAATATAATCATAAGGGTTTAATTAATGTTTCAATCACTGATTAAAAATAAAATGCTCAAATTTGTCATCGATCGACATCCTTATTATCATGTTAAAAAAAAATCTTGAACTCTTATAAGCTTATAGTATTAAGTTTTTCTTCTTTTTCTTCTTGTCTCTTAATTTTTTATTTTCAACAGTGTAGCCAACTTCTACATAGCCCTCCCAATACAAATCTTACTCCAAAATCTCACCCTAACAATAATTAACTCCTCTCAATATTAAAATTGAGACAGCAGTGGTTAGCTATGATGCACGAACATTTCAATTAATAGACATTTTCCCTATTCTTGTTTTCAATTTTCTGTGTCAGTCCTACCTAGATACTTCAATTTACCTCAATTTAGAATGCAGCACTTCAACTAGAAAAACCGTTTTTCTGTATTCATGTATTCATCTCTCTATTCCTCATATCTCTCCGGTGAATCCGTGATACCTAGGTGATTAACTCTCCCGTTACGAAAATCCTAGACCCAGTTAGGAAAATACACTCAAAACTTTAAGTTAACATTATCGGATTTATTGCACAAACGGTACCATAACTTTGACCCATGTTTCAAAATGGTACTAGATTTTCAATTTTTTTTTCTTTTTGGTCTCTTAATTTCTATTTTGTTTTAGATCATAGTCCCTTAGTGATTTCCGATCAAATTTAGCATACGTGGTAGCCTGAATAAGTATATTTTTTGTATATGCGCCATGTAAGCATCTAATTAAGCAATCTAATCATCTTGTGGACTCCATAAAATTAAATTTGCTAAAATTTTATTTTTATGGGGCCCACAAGAAAATTTTATTCTATGGAACAAACAAAATGATTAGGCTATTTAATGGGATGTTTACATGGTGAATATACTAAAAATATGTTTATTCCGCTGCCACATATGCTAATTTTGATCGAATATGTTTGAGGTACTTTAATCTGAAACAAAAAATAGAACTTGTGGTACTAAAAAAAATTGAAAATCTGGTACCATTTTAAAACATGGGACAAAATTGATACCAACGGTGCAATAAACCCTAACATTATCCCTTCACTCACATAAGTTGGCATGATGATGCTATTGCCATATAAACGTGAAAGAAAATGATCATATGCAATACAAAATGGAAGAACCAAATTAACACAAAATACAGTACTTTTTCATTAAGTAAAAACAATATATAATCAATGAACAGTGACTTACATAAGATCAAAATCAGTATAAAATTTAAAAGGCAGAAAAAATTTTCACTAATAAAGGATAATATTGTGCATACCTTGATGATGG
>CATIWK010335283.1:0-14977 GCA_949634005.1 Mallotus japonicus | reverse complement strand
TCCACCTCCGTCCCAATGAAAATTTTCGGGACAGTTCGGGTCGGAGAAAGTCAAATAGTCAACGGATATTTTCGGTTCTGGAGATTTTCGGATCGGATTTTCGGGACGGTTCGGGTTCTCCACGACCCGCGCTCAGCCCTAGTCACTCTGATACTAAAAAATATTGCAATCGGGCACAACTGTGTCAAAAGGTAACACGGCTGTGTCTGGTTTCATAAGGACAGCGTTGGACAGACTCGAATCAGGCACAGCTGTGTCAAATGTTTGACACGGCTATGTCAAATATTTGACACGGCTGTGTCAAATGTTTGACACGGCTGTGTCAAAATGAAGACGATCAAATCAACAAAAATAGTCTGCATGAAAGTTAATTAAAAAAAATTAATTAATTAAAAATTTAATTTCCCACGTTGGCATTTTTTTGTCTATGATGCGCTCAATAAGAATTCATCACACGCATCTTGCCACCTGTACAAATAGGTGTTTTATATGTGAGGTGATAAATAAGTTCATGTGTTAAATTGACAAAAATTTAAAGTTCAAGTGTCAAAGTGATAAATTTGTTATAGTTCAGGTGTTTATATGTGGGTGATAAGTAAGTTCAGATGTTAAATTGGAAAAAATCAAAGTTCAGGTGTCAAAGTGATAAATTTGTGATAGTTCAGGTGTCTGCTGATGTATTATGCCTATATATATACACACACACACACATCTCTGAATGCAGATAGCAACAGATTGTAACTTTGCTTCCAAAGAAACCGAATCCCACTCTTGGCCTGTGTTGTCTCTTTCATCCAAAGGACTGTTTCGTCATTTCATCATTTTCATATGGACTTTCTCATTGATCCCTAAGCCATTTTGGACTTTTGGGCAGGGATTTGTTTGGTCCTATGGGTTGCAAAAAATGTACTTGCCTGAAAATGTATGCTTGATTTTAACTACTAAATTGAATCTCAATTCTATGTTTGTCAACTTTTTGCTCATTTAGTTTTGAACAATTAATTGCACTTTTTTTGATGATTCATCTTTAAAGAGATGAAAAATATTGATATAAATGGCAGGATGGTTAATTTTCAAGAAGAAAACAGAACATCCCCACTCTGATTACCATAAATGATATTATTCCTACTGCATTCTTGAAAACTAAAAAATCTTGAAATGTATATCCATTCTGGAGATCAGCTTGTACTTGTTTTGGTTGTTTTGAACTGAAAATTTCATTAACTCAACACCTCTGCGTATCAGAGTACAAGAAATGAGAAAAGGGCGTTTCACCCGAAGTTCACTCACACAACTCACGTTTTTAATGTCCTTGTGAGCAGAGCAGAGAATCGGTCAGTTCCAGTCCAGAGTACGTACCTATTTTGCTTTTTTGTGCTTCCAACCACAAATTCTTTATTATTTGTGATTATGTCCAATCATTCTGTTCAATCTCGGGATTAAAACTATCTGTACCATTCAAATTCTTATAAGATATGAACCCAAATTCTTGTTTCATTTATTTTCAACAATAAAACAAGTAAATTATTATTTCTGAACTTGAGTTGAGTACAGGAAACACAATGGTCTATGTAGCTGCACTACCATAGTAGAGTAGTAGGAAAGAATCTCTCTTTGTTCAACATGCAACCACAATCATACAAAGTGCCATCAACAAATTTATATAAAAATTCAACCAGAAGAAGCAACAGAAAAAAGCAGAGATTTGGAAGAAGACAAAAGCCGGATTCTATGAAGTATAGCTATGCACTTTTATACTAATAAAGTTTTCGAGGGAGAGGGGGGGCCCTTCACTTCATTCACTATCCTTTGAACATGATTTTCAAAAAACACAGACTTCTAGTGTACTTGAACTTACTTAAGGGGTTCTTTTGTAAAATAAAAACATAATTGCCGTTACTAATTCACGTGACTTACGTGTAGTTCTCTGACACTTGTAAAAACCGCTTTTGCTCATTTCTCAGAGACTCGAAGAAAAGAAACCATGGCTCAGTCTTCACAGAGACCATGGCGTTTAAGCTTCCTATTCACTCCCTCCATTTTTTGCTTTTAGCCCTCCTTTTCTCTAATGGGTTTTCTTTTTGAGTTTCTTTCTTTCAGTGTTTGTCTGTAAAAACCCTTTCTTTTTTTTCTCTGATATTAAGTATGGCGTTTAAGTGTCTGCTTCTTTGCCTCTTTGTGTTTATCCAGCCCTTCGATTCACTTCCTAAGTCCATAACACAGCAAAATGAGCATAACCCAGATAAAGGAAACCTCCTGTCTTTCAAAGCCTCGCTTAAAAATCCAAGCTTGCTTTCTTCATGGAACCGGTCAGGCCCTTATTGCAACTGGGTTGGTGTTGGTTGTCAACAAGGTCGAGTTACCTCCCTCGTCCTCCCTAGTCTGTTGCTAAAAGGTCATCTTCCCCCTTCTCTTTTCTCTCTCTCCAGCCTTACTGTCCTCGACTTGTCTAAAAATCTATTCTTTGGAGAGATTCCGTCGCAGATTTTGGCTCTCAAATGCTTGAAACAGCTTTGTCTAGGAGACAATCAGTTATCAGGGGTACTCCCGAGTCAACTCGGTTCCTTGACTCAGCTTCAAGTCCTCAAGCTCGGTCACAATTATTTTACTGGAAAAATACCACCTGAGTTTGGGAAGTTAACCCAACTTGATACTCTTGATCTCTCTGGCAATGCGCTTGCTGGTACAGTTCCGAGTAAAATCGGCGAGATGGCCCAGTTGCGATTCCTGGACTTGGGGAACAACCTTTTGTCAGGTTCTCTACCTTTAACGTTTTTCAATAATCTCAAGTCTTTGAGTTCTTTGGATATATCAAACAACTCATTCTCAGGTGTGATTCCGCCAGAAATAGGTAATCTCACATATCTTACTGACCTCTACATTGGCATTAATTCGTTTTCTGGTCATCTACCCCCAGAAATTGGTTCCCTTTCAAAGCTTGAAAATTTCTTTGCACCTAATTGTTTGATATCAGGACCACTGCCTGAGCAAATATCTAATTTAAAGTCATTGAGTAAACTTGATCTTTCTTATAACCCATTGAAGTGTTCAATCCCAAAGTCTATAGGAAAGTTCCAGAATTTGAGTATTCTGAATCTTGCGTACTCTGAGATTGATGGGTCTATACCTGGTGAGCTTGGAAATTGCAAGAATTTGAAGACTTTAATGCTTTCTTTCAATTCACTTTCTGGGTCTTTACCTGAAGAGCTTTCTCAGTTACCCTTGTTTACGTTTTCTGCCGAGAAGAATCATCTCTCTGGGCCATTGCCATCCTGGCTTGGGAGATGGAAGCAATTGGAGGGGCTTTTTCTCTCAAGTAACGATTTTTCAGGGAAATTACCACCTGAAATTGGGAATTGTCCATCTCTAAAGCATATCGGTTTAAGCAATAATCTTTTGTCTGGGAAGATACCAAGAGAGCTCTGTAATGCTGCATCACTTATGGAGATTAATCTTGATGGGAACTTCTTTTCTGGTACTATTGATGATGTGTTTGTGAAGTGCACAAACTTGACCCAGTTGGTTTTACTTGATAATCAGATTAGTGGTTCTATACCAGACTACTTGGCAAAGCTTCCTTTGATGCTTCTTGATCTTGATTCCAACAATTTCACAGGTACAATACCTGTTAGTCTATGGAAATCCACCAGCTTGATGGAATTTTCTGCTTCAAATAATCTGTTGGAGGGCTCTCTGCCCATGGAGATTGGAAATGCTGTTGAATTGCAGAGGCTAGTACTTAACAGCAATCAGTTGAAGGGGACTATCCCTAAGGAGATTGGCAATCTCACTGCCCTTTCTGTTCTTAACTTGAATTCTAATCTCCTGGAAGGGAATATTCCCGTTGAGCTTGGAGATTGCATAGCGTTAACCACTTTGGACCTTGGAAATAACAGGCTGAATGGGACAATTCCGGAGACGCTTGTAGATTTGGTCGGGTTGCAATGTTTGGTTCTTTCTCACAATAACTTATCTGGGTCCATTCCTTCAAAGTCTTCTTTCTATTTTCGTGAGGCTAATATACCTGACTCGAGCTTTCTTCAGCACCATGGCGTGTTTGATTTGTCTCATAATATGTTGTCTGGTTCAATACCTGAGGAATTGGGGAACCTTGTGGTCATAGTTGATCTTCTCCTCAGCAATAACATGCTTTCTGGTGCAATTCCAGGATCCCTTTCTAGGTTAACAAATCTTACAACCTTGGATTTGTCTGGAAATATTTTGAGTGGTCGTATTCCATCCGAGTTCTGTCACTCTTCCAAGCTTCAGGGTCTATATCTGGGGAAAAATCAGCTCTCAGGTACAATCCCTGAAAGTTTAGATGGCTTGGGTAGTTTAGTGAAGCTCAACTTGACGGGTAATAAGTTATATGGACCGATTCCTCTTAATTTTGGCAATTTAAAAGACCTCACTCACTTGGATTTAAGCAATAATGAGCTTGTGGGTCCGCTGCCTTCATCTCTGTCACAAATGCTAAATCTCGTGGGGCTTTATGTACAGCAGAACAGGCTTTCTGGTCCCATGGATGAGCTCTTGACCAATTCTATGGCATGGAGGATAGAAACAATGAATTTGAGCAATAATTTCTTTAATGGTACCTTGCCACGATCATTGGGCAATCTCTCGTATTTGACATACTTGGATCTTCATGGAAATAAGTTCACAGGCGAGATTCCTTCAGAGCTTGGGAACCTGATGCAGCTTGAATATTTGGATCTTTCAGAGAATATGTTATCAGGGCAGATTCCAGATAAAATATGCACGGTGAATATGTTGTACCTGAATTTTGCAGAAAACAGTTTGGAAGGGCCTGTACCTAGAAGTGGCATTTGCCTAAACCTCTCAAGAATTTCTCTTGCTGGCAACAAAGGTCTGTGTGGGATAATGACAGGTTCAGATTGTAGGCTCAGAAGCTTTGGCAGATTTGCTTTGCTAAATGCCTGGGGACTTGCAGGGATTGCTGTTGTGTGTATGATTATCATTCTTGGCATGGCCTTTGCACTACGAAGGTGGAGTACTAGAGGCAGCAGACAGGGTGATCCCGAGGAGATTGAAGAAAGCAAATTAAGCAGTTTCATTGATCCCAATCTCTACTACTTGAATAGCAGCAGGTCGAAGGAGCCTTTGAGCATCAACATAGCTATATTTGAGCAGCCCCTACTTAAAATAACCATGGTTGATATTCTTGAAGCCACCAATAACTTCTGCAAGACAAACATCATTGGAGATGGAGGTTTTGGTACAGTGTACAAGGGTGTGCTGCCTGATGGAAAAACAGTTGCAGTTAAGAAGCTGAGTGAAGCGAAGACGCAGGGCAACCGTGAATTTCTAGCTGAAATGGAAACCTTGGGCAAGGTAAAGCACCAGAATCTAGTCCCTTTGCTTGGGTACTGCTCTTTTTGTGAGGAAAAATTTCTGGTTTATGAGTATATGGTGAACGGAAGTTTGGATTTTTGGCTAAGAAATCGCAGTGGGGCGCTTGAAATCCTTGATTGGACCAAACGCTTAAAGATTGCTATTGGTTCTGCGCATGGACTAGCTTTTCTTCACCATGGATTCACCCCTCACATTATTCATAGGGACGTCAAGGCCAGCAACATCCTACTCGATGAAGATTTTGAGCCAAAAGTGGCTGACTTTGGGCTGGCCAGGTTGGTTAGTGCCTATGAGAGTCATGTCAGCACAGAAATTGCTGGGACTTTTGGCTACATTCCACCAGAGTATGGACAGAGCGGGAGGTCCACCACAAGAGGAGATGTTTACAGTTTTGGTGTGATTTTGCTAGAACTGGTGACCGGGAAAGAGCCAACTGGGCGGGATTTCAAAGAGGTGGAAGGTGGGAATTTGGTTGGTTGGGTGTCTCAAAAGACGAAAAAGGGACAGGCTGCAGATGTTCTTGATCCAACAGTTCTGAATGCGGACTCAAAACAGCAGATGCTTGGAGTTCTTAAGATTGCTTCCAAATGCTTGTGTGATAATCCTGCTAAGAGGCCTACCATGCTTGAAGTATTGAAGTTGTTGAAAGGGATTAAAGAAGAAAAGATGTAGAGTTAAAGGCCGTATGAAGTTGTAGCTGTAGTAGTGTAACTTAATTTTCCTTTGCTAATCTAATCTTTGTATATGTAACTTGGTATCAGGCAGTGATAATATGAGTTGTGACTGTCCAGTTGAAGAAGTGTTTAAGGACCCATGGCTGTAATAAAGCCTGTCCATATTATGTCATCTTTACAAAGAAAAATGGCTGTGGCCCAATTTCACTAGGAGGCTTCTCCAATCAATCCTTTAAATTTAGCAGCCGAGTGAGAACAAAGGGGATTAAAGAAAAAGACGAACTGAATATTCAAAGGCGTGTAATGTAGAAGAGTCAAGGTCTGTGGAAGACTAATGTTCATTATTACTCTCTTTAATAGAAAAAGATGAAATAAAAAAGGAAGGTCTTTTAAGTAAAATCCTATTCTAGTTTCCATGTAAAATGTAAATGTAATACTGCTGACACGACAGTACAGCCCGCTTTGAAATGAAGCCGAAAAGCATGCTTCAACCGCTAATTTCAAGTAACGTAATCACATCATACCTTTGAATTTTGGTCGATGTTCTATTATCATTTTATTATTATTATAAAGCTGCCATTAGTTGCGTGCATTTTCTAGCAAGCCATTATGATACAACTCTTAAATTTATATAATACACCAACAACCAAATTACAAGGCACAAAAAAAAAAAGTCCTTATATTATTAGTTTATCAAAACACTACAAAACTTGACTTCTTCAACCATCCTAGCTATTTGCTAACCTGTGATTTTTTTTTTAATTCGGGGGGCGATGATTTCTTTAAGTTCACATAGAGGGTTCAATGTAAAACTTTCAAAAGTTAAATACTAATGAGTAATCTTATATGGATTAAATATATATATATATATATATATATAATTACTGGAGGTGATATTATCTATTGGAACAGTGTTTTTCATTATTTTATTTTAATTTAGCTAGGAAATGTAAAGTAAAAACTTAAACTTTTAATCAATTAATACATTTATACATTTAATATTGCCCTATTTTTATCATACAATCTATTAATATTTAAATTGTCTTTCTATTAAAAAAAAAAGCTACGTACTTTTTCATACTTCTGTACCAAGAAAATAAAATTCCTTAAACAATGAAACAAAAAAAAAAAAAAGGAATTATGCAGTCACGGAAATAAGATTATTTTTCAGCAAATTCCCAATTATCACTAGACTGTTAAGTGACCCATTAATGGAGTCAATTCGTAGCAGTTTTGTCTGCTTAACCGTTCATTAAAAATCGTCACGACCAGATTAACTAAAGCTATCATAAACTAGTACTAGTACTAGTACTACCTAATTAACACCTGGTCGACGTAACACACGTTTCTTTCACCTTAATTACTATTATTATCATTATTATCACATTCTTTAAATAAAATGCTGCGAAGATTAAATAATAAACATACCAAAAGGAATTTTCCTAAAAGACCCAAAAAAGAGAAAAAAAAGAAACTTCTTGAAGTTTATCACAAAAGGTTCACCAAGCACGTGAACCTATTTAACACGTGCCTCTCCTCTCCTTGTCCTTGAGGACCTTTAGATCCGCTACTTGGCTAACTATCATTACAGTACCACAACCTACTCTTAATTAGTACTACAGATTTAATTCTGTAAGTTCTGTTACACGTATGCTCCCTTCGATTATATTATCAGTGCCCCGGTTTTAAGCCACGTTGATTCTCGATCATGATCATCACCGTTTACTGCACCATTCTGACAATCCATCGGTTCTACTTTCACCGAGTTACCACCTGGTTGCTGTAGCTGCAACTGCGTGTCATTCTCTCCGTCTTCACCTTCTCTGCCTCTCTTCACGCCAATCGCTACACCAAATAGCCTGGCGCTCGTTTCTGTCTCCATCTCCACCTCCTCCTCCTCCTCGGCTGAAAGCTGCTTCGACGATAACAAATCTAGCGCCTTCACTGCCGGACAACCTCCGGTTTCCTTTGGCTGGTTACCTGCGTAATTTGACACTACAGAAAATATGTTGTTACAAAGAGTCTTCATTTCTGTCAGTTCTTTAGAAAGCTGAACGTTCTCTTTCCTTAATCTATCATTCTCATCCAACATCTCCGTCGTCGGTCCATTTAATCTTGACGGTGAAGAGGAGTTTCCTGAAATCACCTGTTCCTCTCCAGAACTGGACGGAGATATTATCGGCATCACCGCTGCTGCTGCAGTGGCAGTCGTTGGCGGTGGCACTGGCGCCGACGGTGTCGCCGCCGCCGCCACTTGTGTATTGATTTTCCTTCGTTGTATGTCGCACAGGAGTCTTTTCTCACCTCTACGAAAACAATCGTTAGAGAATTCCCATCGATCAGGCACTACCTTTCTAAATCCCTGCAGAAAAAACAAACGACAGTTTTTTTTTTTTTTCTGGTAATAAATTGATCAAAGAATAGGATGGATGTTAAAGAAAAGATTTTGATGAATCAAGCGACTCACGTAAGTATTTAATTGACGAACAAAGCTAGAGAAGTTGTTGTGTTTGAAATACTTTGGAAGTAAATCTCTAGCGAAAACCGTAGGGTTCCAGACGATGAAGGTAGATCCGTCATCGTTCCATGATATGACATCATCTATTGCTGGATCATCTACTAGTTGGTAAGTCTTCGTTAGAAACGGAGTCGGTATCGATCTTTGAGATTCAGTCGTCGTCGCATCACCGTTATGTTCTCCCGGCGGCGGAGACATCGCCGTCGGCGTCGGCTAAAGGATATGTATAGTAAAAATAAAATAATAATAGAGGAAGAGGTGGCAGATTATTCTGGAGAGGAGAGGAGAATACAGAGAGAGGAATTTTGAAATGGTAATTCTAGAAGGTTCTTCGTTTTGTGATGAGATTTATGATTAAGGGAATAGAGGAGAGAGAAGAGAAATGGTAAAACAAAGGAACAGTGGCATGAGAGAGGGCAAAGGAAGGTAAAAACATAAGAAAATGAGGATATGACGAGAAGCTGCATTACGTCTCTTCGAGAAACTTCCTTTTTTAAAAAATTATGATTTTCTTATTATTATTTTTTTTTACGGAATTTTTTAATTATTATATTATAGAAAATTTATGCATTCAAGAAATTATCGGGAAAGTAACTAGCAAAATGGTATCCTTTAAAAAAAAAAAAAACTAGCAAAATGGTAGAGCAAATCTCTTTGGAAAAGCAAAAGGAAATTATACTCTCGAGTCTCGAATATGTGATGTAATTTTTTACGAAAAATAAAAATTAGGTGAAATAAATAAAAAATGCAAAATAATATTTTTTAAAATTTTGATTTTTAATTATTTCTGCCATTAAAATAAATTTGAAACGGTGGTTATAAAAAGAGATGAAATAAATTTATTAATAACATTTTTATTTTTAGGTAAGTAGGGGGTTAGATGAATTGTTGTACCTGATAGACTATTATATCAGCAGCTATAAAATCATAAATACTCCTTTATTACGAGAGAAATCAGGAAGCTTACGGCTAAGGATTGCACCATGTCTAATTTCAGTGGGAATTCTATAAATAGCTCTTGTTGTCACCCAGCTGTGACCAACTTCTTTAGCTGAGCTTCATATGTAGTTACTTCATCATCACTTGAGCAGCCAAACTCATTAAAAAAAAAAAAATGGTCACTACATCACTTTTTTCATTTGTATATTAATTTTAACAATTAAAAATACAAAATAAAAATTATTTTTTTAAATTTTTTTGACACCAAAAAAAAGTAGAAATTGTGATTAGCTTTCCTGGTCAAAAAAATTAAATTATACTAGTCTTTACTTGGAAAGTATGGCATAGAGTCTTTGGAAAAAAAAAAGAGTATAGCATAGAGTAGTAATGTTGGTGAATCGTGTTCACAGTAGCGGCCCATTGGAAACCTGTTCCACTCTCAAGACGTTGAGAGCGTAAGAGCAATATCAGCTAAGATATTATGTTAACTTTGTGTGTAACGACCAATTTAAGGTAAAAAGGTTCGCAGTACTTTTGGTGTAAAGTTCGTTGCTTATGTTTGTGAATTGTGACCCTTTTGTTTGTAGGATACCTAGGATTCTTGAAATACAAACTGTTTACACTTTTGTTCGCTAGTTAGGAGCATTTACGGGTGGTGTTGGCAATGAAAGCAAAATAGAAGAACAAAAGCAAAGATAGAAACAAGAAGGGTACAAACCATGTGCATATGAGTGACAACAACATGGACAGGCTTGTTGAAACCCAATTTACCAACATTTGTAGGTAGCCAGCCGGTTCCTTAACCTACCGGTGAAGATAAATATATACACTGTACAAATGGACTCTAAATTCCTTGTATGGGTTCTTGAATTTCACTGTGGTGCAGATGCCCCACTTAATAAGCACGTAATTAAATCCTTTCCTTCCTTAATAGATATAGTTTTTTTTTTTTTTTTTTTTACCAAAGGGGAGGGGGGCACCCACGAGAGGGTCGAACCCTTGTGGGAAGCCATTCCCACCCAGGCTATAGTTCAGGTAATGCATTTTGATTTTTGACTCGGACTGTAGAAAGATTCGCAAATTCGGAAACAAGGCCAAAAAAAAAAAAAAAAAAAAAGTGTGCCTGCCTACGGGCATCAGAAACAGCCAAAATGGCAAAATTGTCTTGTGAATTCCAGAAGCGATATGGTTCTGATACAAACATGCCCTTTTGGTCCCCTCAACACATCATAAGGATCCAAAGAAGGCCTGCCAGTTGGAAGTTTTAGGACCATGTAATCGGAAATGTACTGCTGTTTTATCTGTTTATTAATCAAACACAAAATAGAAGAAATATAAAATTGAAGAAGATGTATGAAAAGTTTATCCATCAAGAGGAAAACGACCTTCCCTTGTAATGTTATGAGAAGTCACTTTCCTCACGGGAACATCATCCACGAGATGTTCTGGATAGGAAGAACAGCCATGCCCACACCCTTCATAACATATTTTATGCTTCCTCCTATATTCTTATGATCCTTGCTTTCTGTCTATTTTTTGGGGCTGTCTATTTTTTGGGGCTTTCTATTTGTTGTCTTTCAGGAATTTGTTGGTTGTACCCTTGAAAGATTAATGTAAATAAATTTAACAGCAATGCATTTGCAATTAAAAAAAAAAAAGGTACTCAGGTCTTACGATGAGGAAAAAAAAACATAAGCTAAAGGCATGGCATTTAATCCTCCAAACAAGATGGTGCACAAGCCCGCTAAGCAACACTGACGCATTCAACAAAGCAAGTTTCTGCATGATTGGTTAAAGTCGATGACTCCCTAAAAATACCCTGCAACCTTTCTGATTTCTGCTCTAACATCATATTTGCAAACGGATGGCATCAGATGAACCAAAGGAACCACAATCTCTCACCATATGACTTCCATTTTCAGCTAGCTAGTACAAAGGAACATGAGCATACCATTAAGTCCTTAACCAAGTACTACAGTTTTCATTGTATCATCCAGAAAAATTTGTAAGACGAGCCCCAGTACTTCAAGGTTGAAGACTTCCACAACAAATCAAAGTTGCACCAAGGAATTCTTATTTGAGAACCAAAGAGAAAGGATAATATCCAATTAATGATTACTATATACTTTTTAACAGATATTTGTCCAATTACATGGACTGCACAATTTTTATCCTCTTTTCTAGTTTATAAAAAATAAAAATAAAAAAAATAAAAAATATATATATTTAGTAGAAAGAACCCATTGGAATTTTTAAAGTCCGGCAAACAGAGCTACAAAGTTGAACAAACTTGTGAAAACTCAAAAATTGTGGTGCTTATTTTGGAAAAAGTTGATAAGCCTACGGGTGTCAGAAGGAAACAGCCAAAAGGTGCAAACTAGTCAGGAATAATAAACATTAAATTTCCTGCTACCTGGATGGATGCATTCACTGGGTGGTCTATCTATGATTATGTTGCAAATGAACCTTAGGGGGTCTTTAATTCGCCTTAGAAGCAAAATGAGCTTCCTACCACAACTATTGTGTTATAGATTATCTCTGCCAGACTCTATGCGTCTATTCCAACACTGGATGCAGTGTTTCCAGCAGCAGCTCAATTGGTACTCAAAAGTCGAAGCAAAATGTAATTGCATAACTACTATGAATGTTTTACTTCACCACATTCTAAGAAGGGATCCTACGAAGGGCTTTTCAGTAGCTTTACACCCTTGCTATGTCAAAATTACACTTGATGTACACCATCACAGGACTAACACCGTGAGTAACCATATCAATTACAACCGAAAAAGGATAACCTTCCTTTGTGCTCTCATAAAGAAAGCACAGAGTTTCAGCTACAGATCAAAAATATTAAGCAATAGACATTAACAAAATTAATTCCACCTGACTAGACAAATATCAAGCGTTCCAAGAAATCTTAAGAAACAAAAATTTCAATTGATCTTGGAAGTTCTGGCACATATATAATCTAGGAAAGCTCACCTATATTCTCAGAAAAAAGAAAAGACTTGTTTAAGTTGCATTTCTATCAATCAATCACTTCAACGAGTTGCACTCCCTGTTTCCAATAGCAGCACATCTACAGACTTATGAAAAGAACATGTGGGAAAGTTGATTTTTTATTAATCCAGAGCTTTATAATAGTCAGAAGCAGCAGGCATCTCTAAAGTGTGGCTCGGATATCAGAAAGCTTCGTATGCTGATAATGGCAGTATGCTCCACTGATTATAAGGAACTAGGACAGAGAAGGCAAGCTAACTAGTATGCACAACTGGAAAGTTAGTTGGTACAGCTCTACGGTTGATAGATGTGAACCTAAAATTTGACAGTTAAAATATAGCAACCTTCTAGCCACACAATGTTCTCAACTGAAAACAAACATCCATGAGTTCTAAAATAATTTTCCACAGTCTCTGTTTTGGCAGCTAACAACTCGGAGGAAGTAGCAAGAAGACATCTAGGAATTTATCTTGTTCCTTAATATATTGCATTTGTATCAATTAATTAACCTAAGAATCCGTTACAAACAAATGTTGGCAACTCAATATTAGACAAAAATTAGAGTCTAGGACCCAGCATTGGAGGTCACCATAAAAGTCAAAGAGTCAATCAAGAAACATACAAAATGCCTCGACGGTACAAGAGTAGGCTTGCTGAAGTAAAAACTGTCCAGAGAAAGACAACCCACCAAGCCATAAACAAAGTCGCTTCTTTCATAAAAGCAGTACAAGGAAGTAAACTGCAAAACAAGTGGAAATTCTTAAATGCGCTGCCATCAATCTGAGATAAGCCAAGGAAGAGAAGTACCAGAACTGGAGGTGCAAAAAACTGCAAAACTACAAGACATAAGTAGTGATTGTGCAAAAAAACTTTGGCTCGGCTGAAATCCAAATCAGGAACCTTACTGGCATGCAACCGCTGGTACCAAGACAACAATGCTTCATTCAAATACATTTGCAAGTTTGATCGTAAAGCCATAATTTGGACAACGCCTGAGAGCAACAAACACCAAAGCCTAAACTTTGTAAAGTCTGATCGTGTAAAACCCACATTTCCAGCAAACTTCTCGGCATCTCCAATATTACTCCTAATTGAACTTGAATGCGTTCCTCTACTATGATCAACACTCTTGTTGATTAGAATATCTGTTAATGGATTAATCCAAAGCAGTGCTGAGAAAAAAACCACTAAGAAGCTGGCATGTAGGATCATTCTAGCAAACCATCCACAGTATATCATACTCAAATTAGAACGAAGCTGATCTGTTCCAAGCCAAAATGCCCGTGCACTCTTCGCAGCAGGCATATAGAGAAACCCAGCAAGACACCCCATTAAAACAGAAACAAAAACCTTTCCTTTCCCATCAATTGAACCAAAATCAAAATCGAGAACAGAATGAGCAATTCCAGAACAGATAAATATCCCAAAAAGAAATCCTAAAACCCCAAAAAGCACACTCAATTGCTTATCAGACCTCTTAGAAGCAGATTTCTCAAAAGATAATCTTGCTAAGGACATAAACAATTTGCAGAAGCCAACAGATCCTAAAGTAACAGAAACAAAAGACCCACCATTTGCCAAAATCCCATCTTCTTGAACAGCGCCCAAGTACTTATAAAGCAAGAAAGAAGAAAGAGCGACAAACGAGTAAATAAAAGAATACCAATAATCAGTGAAATAGATACGAGATTGAAGATGAGCTTCATCGAGCTTTAACCTAAAGATCTGGGCATTGTTTTCATCGAACTCAAACTTTTCTTTCGATTTATTTCTCCTTTTAAAATCACCAGAGGCACCAGACTTGGATGATAAATTCTGGTAGCTGTCTTGGGTGGAACTGGAATCAGAAGAAGAAGAGGGTCTTCTAATGGCAGCTTTGACACCATTTTGTTGAGGAAGATGATCAGGGTGGATGTAAGTGAAAAGGCCTTGAAGGAAAAAGATGGGAACTTTGAGAAAGATGAGAAGAAGAGCGAGCGAGAGAGTGAGTGAGATTTGGAAGATTAGATTGTTGCAAGGGTGAAAGAGTTGCTGCAGCATCCTCAGGTGAGGCAATTGGGATCTCAATTCACAACTCAACTCAATGCTTTTGCCTTGTCGAAATGGCGAAGTGATAGAAGGTTTGTGTCGTTTCTCTTGGATTGGTCCTTTGTTTTGGGCTTTTGGATGGATCGTTTGGTCTAAAATAGACTCTGTCCCAGTTGCTTTGAAGGGAAATTGGGACCCTTTACAAAGCTTGCTTAAGGGTGAAGTTGAAGTGTGGAAGTGGGGACTAATGATGATGTGTCTTTGTTATGGGTTTTTACTGGCTGATGATGTGGAATTTTCTTCTTATTTTCTGCTGGATTTGGATATTCATTTTAATTTATCCAATTTTTATATTATTGTTTGTCGCTATTAATTAGATATGATAGGAGAAATTCTTAACAACTAATACCATATACAATGTCCCCGCATCTCTAGCCCAGTG
>CATIWK010335266.1:0-15420 GCA_949634005.1 Mallotus japonicus | reverse complement strand
GTTTATGATGAGGTGATAGCCATGGCTTGATGTAATGATGTCTTGATGTAGAGTATAAGAAGATGTGTGAATGAATGGAATGGAATGACATGAGATGTCATGAGATGTATTTATAGAGAAGGATTAGACATAAACCTCTTAAGAATAGGATTCCTTAGTCTTGTAGGATTTGTGCCCTTTGAGAACCTTTTCCAAATAGGAACCTTAGACATATTTCCCTTTACTTGATGGGCAAGTGTCCTTGTTCAAATAGGAATATGAGTATGAGGTATCAAGAGTCCCCCCTGAAAGTCTATTCGGATATTTATGTCCGAGAGTACATAAAACCTGTAGTTGCTAAGAATTGGTTGGTGATGCCGAAAGGGTGAGCTGAGGTGGCTAGCCTCAGTTACTATTGGTGAGGATGCTCGGTACCGAGTCTGCATAGACCTGTAAATAAGAAAAAGATGCCAATTGGGCTTATAGATGCTCGGCGTCCCGAGGGAGTAACCCACCAGTGTTATAGTGAACACGCAGAATGGGACCTGGCAAGGCAAGAGTTTTGAGATGCTCAGCACAGGATTGTGCCCCGAGAAGGCGAGTTTCTGTATACTTGGCCATTAGTGTGATGCTCGGCACGTAGTCATGGCCCGAGAAGGTGAGTTTCTATATACTCGGCTCTTAGTGAGATGCTCGGCATATAGTCGTGGCCCGAGAAGGTGAGTTTCTGTATACTCAGCCCTTAGTGAGATGCTCGGCACATAATTGTGGCCTGAGAAGGCGAGTTTCTATATACTCGACCCTTATGAGATGCTTAGACAATAGAATGATCTAAGAAGGTGAGTTTTTATATACTCGGCCCTTAGTGAGATGCTCGGCACATAATTATGGCCCGAGAAGGTGAGTTTCTATATACTCGGCCCTTATGAGATGCTCGAAACCTTAGTGTTATAAAACGACCTGAGGACTAGCTTCAGTTGCTGGAGTTTTAATGTTTGGTCATGCCTTCTGACGATTGCCTTTGAATTTGGTTTGTGTTTCTGTTATATCAGACAAAAGAGAGAATTTTTAGGATCGTCTTGATCCATCTTGATTGACTGTCAGTCTTTGATAAAAAATATATCAATGTGATTGGTGCATGTTTTGTAATCATGTAATCATGGATGAACATCTACGTATAGATGTGTGCTTGTGTGACAAGCTATAGATATTTTTATCAGAATAAGATGTGAAAGTAAATATTTATTTAGGAAAGAATTCTTATCTGTTGTGGTACTCTTGTCCCGCCCCGCCTTTGAGTGAACAAATATTTAAGTTCATTGTATGCTTTGCCTGAATGACTTTGAAGATGCCACCATGAATTTGGCTTAAATAAATTTGAATATCCGAGCCTCAATTAGGAAGTGTACTGTCCAAGTTTGTGGCTAATTGTTTGGCATTTTGTGTATTCCTGCTTCATGAAAATATACTGTCCAAATATACAGCTCCGAGACTAATAGCTAGATCAAGGTCCCAAAGGCCATGATTTTTGCTATTTCTGAGTTGAGATGTTCAAAATAGCATTTATGCATGTATTGTTGAACTGTAATAATAAACAATAAAAGAACGAGAATTTTGGGATCGCTTGATCTCCATTAGCAATTAATAGTCTGATCTTGATGTATTTTGAAGACATACTAACATGATTAGCACATGCTTTTCAAAGTTCTATGCACATATCTATAATATGGTGCATCTCTATTTTTATAAGTGTGCATATAAATATGTGAATATGTCTCGATGATGATAGTGCTTTGTTTATGAGCATGCATCTTTAAGTAGAGTCATGGACACATTTCATCACTAGTATTTGATGAAAATAAAGAAATAATTTGAGAAGAGAAAACGTATTTGTTAAAGTGCTATTGCCCGGCCTGTTGAGTCAATGAATATTTTATTAACTTTTGTGCAATTGTCACCGTGCAAGAGAGCTGAAGATGCTGACTTGGAGGATGTAGTCCGGTCCTTTCTTAGTGGTATTATGGTCCGAGTAATATGAAGACTCGGATGTGAAGCTCAGAGTTTGGTAACTTGTTTGCTAGTTAATGAAGATGCTGGCCAGGTTATTTGAATCAGGAAAATAAGTCCCATGCACGTCCATTCGTGAAGATGTTGATCCACTTTGGAGGAGAGTGATGAATTTCAGATGAAAGCTTTACATGTTTATGACACCTGTAGTATGAGTTGTACCTCTGCCATCTTGCTATGTCTCGCTTGCCTATTCCTTTTTTTTTAATTACAATTTATGCTGCTCGAAAGAGTGACAACTAGTGGCTCGAGTATTTTTGTTTGTCAATGCTCAGTGCTCTATACCCGTCACTTGGTGGATGCTCATGAAACCAGTGTTGGCTTTTAGCGGTTGCTTCGAAGCTTAGGTCTTCGATAATAAGGAATCCAAACTTCAGTCAGTCAAGCTCGGTGCGTGCTTCAGGCAAAAACGGGACTGAGAACCATACTCGAAGCTCAAACTTACTGACTTTTCACTCAAAAATTTTCTAAAACCATCGCCGGACTTGCTCGCACCTGTAAAGCTCAGATTAATGTTAAAAGCTCGGCGGCATTCTTTGTGGTTGCTGCTTGATGATCATGTACTGTTGGTTTGGTGATCACAGCAGGCATCAGATTTGTGTTGTTGAATGATTAATTCTCGTGTGTTTTCTCCTTGGAAATGTTCAGTGTTCTTCACGTTTTATGAATTCAAGTGCTTGATTTAATCATTGGTTTGCTCTGAGCGCTGATGAAGTCGATGTCCGGCATTCGATTGATGTTCAGTACTCGAAACTTATGAACTTGATGCTCGGCTCTCATTCTGATTTCTGATGTTTATATTCGACCCTCATGGTCTTAATTCTTGGTAACAAAGGAATCTGGAATTATCTATCAATTTTTGATGCTTTCTTTGTGTAGAAGGGGAGCTACGACCTAAGCTCAGATGCCCAGCTGTACTTAGGCATTGTGCTTCGATGCTCGAATATTTTGGCTTTCGGCTAGAATTCGAGAATCAGTCGTATCGAAAGCTTGTCCTTTCCATGTGAATATCGCTTTTCATCTACAGTGTGTTGAGCTCGGTATTTCTTTCTCTTACTAAATATTCTGACTTTCCGCTTTTTTGAGGTATTGTTGTCCAAGTAATATAAAGACTCAGATTAGACTCGTAAAGTTAGAATGAAATTCCTTCCAAGCTTTGTTTTCACCTTGGGCTATGATAGGTTGCTAAGCCCATTTGAAATAGTTTGGCCATGAATCAAATGTCTTCTACATGATCCAACCTTGTTGACTTTATTAGAAATCTTATTCTACTCAGCACAAATCTTCGATGATATAATTTCCTCTATTTTCTTTTTCTTTTTATATTTCAAAAATCTGACAGTGAGGTTATGGCTCCAAGATAGTGTGCTCCGAGACTCCCATAAGCTAGAGAATAACAAACTAGGGTGATCGATTGTCTTGGAATTTGGTTGTTCGATGCTCGGAGTCTGAGTGCTTATGAAGATCGTTTGTTGAATGCTCAATGTCCGGAGCTCGATGGTCGGCGAGTACTCGGTAATTGCTTGGTGCTTTTTGTATCTTGAATGTTGGTAGACAGTTCTGACTATAGGAAATAAGCTTAGTGTTTGAACAGAGCTGAGTACCTGAGTTCTTATCTTGAATGTTCGACCGTCTCATGACTTCGGTGCTCCGATGCTCTGTGATTCGCTTTGGTTACTCAGAGCTTACTTCGTAGGGACTCAAGATGCTCGATGGGTGCTTCTAAGCAGAGATACTCGGAGTTGGAATGCTCAGGGATTCAATGCTCGGTAACTTTTATTCCTATTTCTGCTACCCTCTGTCTCCTCACCTACTGCATCTTCTTTCAGTATGCCCGTGGTTGAAGATTGAAGCTAGGATACTCAACGGTATCTACGATGTGATACTCAGTAATCGGTGAAATGCTTTTCGATCTGGGAATTATTGTTGTTCAAGGTCCTTCCCTTTGTTATTTCTTACGACTCTCAGCCCATCGTTATGTTTGTTTCTCTTTGTTGTCAACAGATGCCCGCCTTTATGTTAAGAGAATTGTTCAAATTCATTCACCATGGGTCGATTCCCATGCTTTGCAAAATATGTTTTTTTTTTTTTTTTTTTTTTTTTGTATTTGAGCTTTGTCAAAGATCAATATCTGTAAAGGTAGCAGTTTCAGTATCTTGAATTTAGGGCTCCTCATCTACTGTTTCAAACTCAGACTTGATGGATTCTTATTTAGAAAATTTACTAAACAATCTCCAAAGTTGCTCTCCTCTATATTTTCCTTGCATTAGTGATGAAGCTAATAAATTTATGGGTATGAAGGGAAACTTTGTTTTCTTTGAAATGAAAGACAAAGCTTGAACTGAACTCGTCTTTCGATAGATGACTGTGTGCCTCCTTTAATTTCAATCTTGCACTGCTGATTACTTTTATCCGCGAAGCTCTTTACTACAGACTATGACACTGCTATTTTGATTAATTCTGGATAACCTAGCATCTGCCGTTTGACGTTGGCCTTTGTTCTTGATGTAACTATTGCATACCATTAGTGCTTGCCCTTGTTTATTTTTTTTTTTGATAAGCGGAAGATTTTATTAAGGCAGACTGAGGGGAAAAACCACTTGAAAAGTCTCAAGTGATGAAAAAACCCCTCCCTACACTAAACAGAAGACCAAAGGAAAACAAGAAGCAAACATAACCTAACTAACAACAACAATTACAGCCAATAAGAACTCAAATTCGGCGCGATTTAGAAAGCATGGTGATGTGGTTTGAGGTCAGAAGTAGATCCGTAGCAGAGATAGAACTAGAAGGAGACAGGGCATTATACCAAGACGCAATTCTGAAAAACACCAACTTCTGAAGACGATAGGATGAAAATGAGACACTTTCGAAAATGATTTCGTTACGGTGAGACCATAGAGTCCAGGAAATTGCATAGAAGAGGCAGAGCCAAAACCGACGTTGTTGGTGACCTTGAACCAAAGCTTTCCATTGTTGAAACCAAAGTAGTAGAGAAGAAGGTATTGCGACCTCGACACCCCACCACTTACAGAAGAAAGTCCATAGCCTCCAACTCTTGTTGCACAAGATTAAAAGGTGGTCAGCAGTTTCGCCAAACTGGCCACAAAAAACACATTTATTCGTGGCCAAAGTGGTTAATCCAATGGAGAAAAGATGATCTCTAGTTGGCAGTTTGTCAAGCAGAGCAAACCACAAAAATAATTCAGTTTTTGCCGGTGAGAGATTGAGCCACACGTCCGGCATTATGACCTGATCATGGCTAGCAATATTGTGCAACACCTCATTATATAAACTGTGAACGGAAAACCTTTTGTCCGAGGAAGCCCGCCAAGTCACTCTGTCAGTATGAACTAGAGAAATAGTAATTCTACCAATAGTCAGGAGCAAAATTCGCAGCTGATCAAGCTCATCGGTAGAGAGATCTCGAAGCCAGCACAACCTCCAACTCCAATTTCCATCCTGCCAGGTTCCATAATTGCTAACAAAACCCAAAGGCTGAGAAGAGAGTGCAAAAAGGGAAGGGAATAAATCCTTCAAACAGCCATTTCCAACCCATTGGTCTTGCCAAAAGAGGATAGAAGAGCCATCGCCAACATCAAAGGAAAAGCAATTTAGTAAGACACTTGTAAAGTGGTCATCTGCCAAAATATTTTTCGCAATGTCTTGCCAAACTGTGGAATAATGTTTGGCAGAGGAGATAAAAATATTATCAATGCGAACCACAGAGTATTTATGATGAACAATTTGAGCCCACAGAGCACTGTCCTCATCTTGTAGACGCCATAACCATTTTACCAAAAGAGCTCTATTATGCACTGCTATATCTAGGATGCCCAGACCTCCAACTTTCTTTGAGTGAGTAATAACCTTCCACTTAACCCTGTGATATTTCTTATGCATAGAACCCCCTGACCAAAAGAAATCGCTAGTGAGTGTATTAAGTTGACGCACAACACCCTTTGGAATGCGAAAAATTGAAGCAAAATAGAGTGGCAAGGATGTGATAGTTGATTTTATAAGGGCCAAGCGTCCAGCTTGAGATAATACTCTACCCTTCCATAGAGCCAGTTTGTTCTTAATTTTTTGGATAAGAGGGTTCCAAGTGGAGATTCGCCTCGGGGAGGCGCCAAGAGGAAAGCCGAGATAATTAAAGGGTAAAGTTGAGAACAGGCTGAAGATGTGTGCAGCAGTGCGTAAAACTAGTGAATGCTCAGTGTCCACTCCAATTAGTTGACTTTTATGGAAGTTAACTTGAAGCCCAGAAATAATTGCAAAGCATCTCAACATACGAACCAGGTTAGACACAAAAAGCGGGTCTTTATCCAAGAAAAAGATAGTATCATCAGCAAAGTTCAAGTGGGAGACCGTCGGACCATCATTAGGAAAAGAAAACCCTTTAAGCAACCCCAGGTCCTCCATCTTCTTTACCAAAGCAGTTAACGGTTCCATAGCCAAATTACCTAGTATTGTGACTTACTAGCTGTAAGCTGTTCCTAGCTTAATTTTGGCAGAGAATATGAATATTATGCATCATAACATATTATGGTCATGTAATGACTGCAGGAAGCTATCGTCATATAGAATTTTTTACTTGGACCAAAGCTAAAATTGGATGGATTCCACCATCAGTTTCTAATGGACTAGCTAAGCTAATTGTATTAAGGGTTAGAGACTAAGAAACAAAGCTAGAGAAAATCAGGGAACATGATAGTTGGAAAGCTAGGCTAATTTACCTTACAGTGTGTAGAAGCTTTTGTTGTATTAGCCATTGTAGGCTTATCTTATCAGAGAAACCAAGAGAACGTGATACTTGAATAACTAAACAAAACAAACTATACGTCTGCTGTCTTATTAAGGCACTTCGGTTCTATATATCACATGGACACGTCAAGTTGTTTATGTCCCTTTCACTATTTCTATAGGAAAAAGCTAAATGTTTGTGCGCCTGCCACATTTATTCAAAATGCCCCTATCCATTATAGGCCATCAAAAAAAAAAAAAAAAAAAAAAAAAAAAGAAAAAAAGAAAAAGATGGTAAATTTTTTTGTTAAATTTTGCAGTAGACACCGACATATTGTTCAAGTTATTTTATTGTCTTTATATTAGAACTTTTGGAAAGAAATAATGGAGAGTGAAGAATTGACTTATGATCTCTAGTAATACTTTAGCACCGTAAGAGGATGGTAAACCATCATCCTAAATATTGTGGTTATCAATATATATTATTGTCCATTTCTATATTTACTTGAAGATTTTGAAACCACAAGAAATTAACTCAAAACACCTTGGCCTAATTATTTAGCTATAAAAACGTTTCCCATATTTCATTTTCACATTTTTTTCATTTTCTTAATTTTTAACTTTGAATTTTCCAAATAGAAAAAATAAAAAAATTTCATCAGTTACTCTTTCTCTAGTATACGCCCTCAGGTTTCTTTTATTTTGTTTAAGCAACTATTCTGACTTAAGTGGGAGTTAGTTTGGAGGGATTCCATCTGTAGAAATGTAGTCTATGTCGATTCAGTCGGTCCAGCTTTTAGGGAGCGGGCCATTGTAGGAGAACTTAGAATGTTCTTCTGTATAGGACTAGTTGGGAAAGTACGATTTTATGGTTAAGTATACTAAACCTCCTTCTGTGGATATTCCAATTGATGTTATTATCCTGAGAGGATGGGGAGATGAATTTGTTGATGAAGATGTAATGGAATGTTTTGCTAATTACTTGGTTAGTGATAACTAAAGGGAAGAAGACGAAGGTTCTAATTAATCTCCTTACTCAAGAACTTGCAAAGAGATGGGAGATAGCAAGTGATGATGAGAAAGTTGTCGATTAATTGATGTTTAAGGAAGGAAAATTGCCTTGATATCAAAATCATGATGTTTTATGGCTCGATTGAATCAAGAGTTACGATATGCCCGAGTAGGAAAGAAGATGGGGACTTGTTGATGTTAAAATTTAGTAAGTGTGTTTGATTTAAATAAATATTGCATATAATTCATTTCAAATGAATTCTAATTCTTATTATATTGCGTTTGGTATAAAATTTATTATTTAAGTTAATTTTTTTTATTTTGTCAAAAATACCTTTTCAAACATATTATAATTTGTTTTTTACTTCTTTAGTTTCACATTCCATCAAAAAGTGTATTATTTAACATTTAAATTATTATTTTATTATTAATGACTAAGTCATATGATTTCACCTTTCAATCAATAGAAAATTATTATTTTATTTTTTAAAAAATAGTTTATATATCAATATTTTATTTTTTTAAATTATCCTTTTAAATATTTATTTTTCATTTCATTTTTTTAATTTTAATATCATAATTCATAAAATTTAAAATTTTAGTTAAAAATTCATTAAAATAAAATCACAATGATATTGATTTAATTATTATTGCTAAAAGCAATTAATTCCACATTGGTTTCATAAATTAGATTAATTGGGTTTATATACCAATTTGATACTTGTATTTAATTACTTGAGTTTTTAAATTGGACAAAGAACTAATTAGTGTATTTCTGACCTATTTTTTCAAAATTTCTAATGTAGTAAACAATTTTCCCGCACAATCGTTTTTAATTGAAAATTCTTTTTTTATGCGGTAACAATTTTAAGCTGAGCTATTTTATGACTTCTATGTTTCGATTATCTTAAGAGTATCACAGCATTTGCACTATAAAAATAGCAATATGAACAACATAATATTCGAAGGGTTGCGATGGTACATTTTTAAAGTTGCGTAACTCCGGAAGAATTTTTTCACTAAATACAAAACAGATACAGTAATAATAGATAGTCACAGCATTTGTACTATAAAAATAGCAATATGAACATAGATAGCTAGTTGTGGTGGCACATTTTTAAAGTTGCCTAACTCGAGTAGAATTTTTTCACTAAATACAAAACAGATACAGTAATCAATAATGGAAGATTCTTGCCTAGGCTGGGTGTATTACACCTAATGGTTAGATTTGAATGATATAATTAAGTGTTTTGTTTTCATTGGACAACTATTTTACACTTATCTTATTTGTCTTATATCTAACCATAGGGTGTAATACACTCAGCTTAGGTAAGAATTTCCCATCAATAATAGATAGAAGACACCATACACAGCGTCATTGGTGGAACCACCGCATACCTTTTTTTTCTTTTTTTTTTCCTCATCAGATGATGTAGAAAAAAAAAAAAAGAATAAAGATAAAGATATTATCTAAAAAAAATAATGAAGAGAAGTATTTTAATTTTATATAAATATAAACTTAAGATTGTAGAATTCAATCAATTAATAGTTTAAATGGTAAAGAGTTTATATTCTCTTGTGTATAGAGAAAATAGGTAGTGGAAAAATTTTGTAACGTCTAGAATTCGAGTTTCATGGATAGAAAAAATAAATACTGGAAGAGTTTTACTCTCCTTGTAGGTTCATCCAGTTCAAACATCATATTAGTCAAAACTATATGGCTACTAGATACTGTTGACATCAAATGAAACAAAAATTGTGATATGTACCAAAATAAATTGTAAAATTCATTTGAAAATTCCCAAAATTTTGTTAGGATTTGATTTAGTAGTAACCAATTTCACAAAATTTTAAAATTAGAATTGAAAATAAAATTTAAAAGTGTTTATTTAAATAAAACACACTAATTTGGATTTGTAAGTAAATTTTTTTAAATTTTTTAAAATTTATTAAAAGTAAACACTAAATTTGAATTTTTTTTATTTTTTTTAAAATAATTTTCTGGAACCAAATAAAATTTTTCACAACTAAACAGCCCCATTTTTTCTTTGCAATTACTTCATGTTTATTTTACATAAAAAAATTTCTAATTTTTTTGAGATTTCAATTTTTTTTTTGTTAATAGAGAGTTCATAGGAACTAAACTTTGATGGACTGCATAACAAGGGCAGTCATCCCTTTAAATCGACGAAGGCAAAAATCGAATTTTACACCTCATAATACCCTTAGAAAAGAATTGCACTTGACTATTCCCTCATTGGTTGACACTTCAATTTTTTCTAAAGAAAATGAGAACTCTAAGTTCGAGGATTCATAAATAGTATACAAGATTATGAATCCTTTCAAAGATATGTAATTTTTTTTAAGTCACAAACTCTCACAATGCTATAGCTTAGCTACAAGAAAGCTTGAAGCCATGGTGATTTTAAGTTCCCATTCATGTTTCTTGGTTTTCTTTGCTAGTCTTCTAATTTCAACTAGTAGCCAAAGCGCTCTTTGTTGTCCAAAGAACCATGTTGCCTTATTTATCTTTGGAGATTCTCTTTTTGATGCTGGCAATAATAATTACCTCAAAAATCCTATCGGTAGGTCAAATCGTTGGCCCTATGGTGAAACATTCTTCAGGTATCCAAGTGGGAGGTGCTCTGACGGAAGAATAATTCCAGATTTTATTGGTAGTGTACAGTTCAAAACTTAAGCTGTTTTACCTTCACTTCCCATTCTTTTTGATTTATTCTTTGCATATTGTGTAGCTGAGTATTTGAAGTTGCCATATATTCGGCCATATCTTGAGCCTGGTTATCATCAGTTTACAGATGGAGTGAATTTTGCATCAGCAGGAGCTGGTGCTCTTGTTGAAATTCATCAAGGTCAGGTGCCTGATCTTTTTCTCTAATTAGTGATTTTGTATATTTGTGTTTTTGGTGTTGTTCTTGAACTGGGAATTGCATACTGTTTACTCTCTTTGCTTGTGTTGTTTTAATAGACAATAGACCTCAAAACTCAGCTTAGTTATTTCAAGAAAGTGAAGAAGCAGCTAAAGCTGAAACTGGATGATACACAAACCAAGCGACTTTTGTCTAGAGCCATTTACTTATTTAGCATTGGAACTAACGATTACATGGCTCCCATATTGACAAATTCAAGTTCATATCAATTCTACTCCAAAGACTACGTCATGATGGTTATCGGCAACCTGACAACTGTGCTCCAAGTAATTGCCTTTAAATTTAAGCTTTATTACTTTTTTATTTTTTATTTTCTAAACCACGGGTATCTAGAGTCTACTTAACTTTAACTAATCAAGTTCGATTTAGATAGGAACACAAAGGCTGCAAAAGTATAATTAATTTTACGCGAAATCTAATTTAAGCAAGAATCGCTCCCTATCAGCTGATTCTAACAGTTGTTATATTACATTTCATTTTTTTTTCTTATTCTAAAGTTGTTAAATTACTGATTTTGGTTTATCAGGAAATATATAAGAATGGTGGAAGGAAATTTGTTATTGTAAACTTGGGAGCAGTAGATTGCCTACCAAATGCTAGAGCACTAAACAAGGAAAACTCAGGTGGCTGCATGAAACAAGCCACGGATTTAGTTAAACTCCACAATAAGGAACTATCTATTGTCCTGAAACAGCTGCAGAGCCAACTACAGGGATTTAAGTACTCTGATTTCGATTTCTACAAGTCATTAAGTGAAAGAATTAATAACCCTCATAAATATGGTAACTTTTTAATGATCTAATGGTCAAAGCTTCAGTACCTTGATCTTTATCCTAAATTTACATGGTTTCAGGTTTCAAGGAAGCGAAATCAGCATGCTGTGGCACAGGTCCGTTCAGAGGAATGGGAAAATGTGGAGTAGGAGATCGAAAAGAGTTCGAATTATGTGATAATCCTGATGGATATTTGTTCTTTGATGTACATCCTTCAGAGAAGGCTAACTATCAATTTGCAAAGCTGTTGTGGAGTGGAAGCACCAAAGTTACAAGGCCTTGCAATCTTGAAGAATTATTGCAAATGTAGGACAAAACATAGAGTTTTAGGTTGATGGGTCATAGGGGAATCTTTGTACGAAGAGGTTTTGCTTATGACATGAGAATAAAAGAGAGTTGCATGTTGAAAACTGAAGGGTAGAGCTCGCAAGTTGCTTTTTGGACCAGGCTCAATTGAAACGAGTTTAATAGATTTGAAGGTATTGGAACCCAGTCTTCCAAAGTAATACTACAATCAACTGGAGTTGGAAAAGTGCATATCAATTGAAAGCCCAAGCAAAGACTAACCCAATTAACTGAAAACATTTTTTTTTTTTGGGGTATACGGATTATTTATTTATCATCACTTTTTAACTAATTTTTCTAATATTATTAGTTTGTCCTTCAAATTAAATATGTACAATAAATTAGTGATTCACCAAAAAGGTATAAATAAAATTATTAAGGTAAATGCAGTTGCGACTTTTAAACCCCAAGGTATTACCATGATTGAGTTCTTTTAATAGGATTTAATAGGAGTGACATTATTTAAAAAAGTTAGTGATTCAAATTTCTTATAAAATATTTTCAAATTAGTAATATTTTGAATCAAGGGGTTTTTTTTTTTTTGAAATGCACATTCTTTTCTCATTTTATCTGAAAAAATTGTAGATCAACATTTTTTTTTTGAGAAGAGGACGAATCATAAATCTTTAGCAACAAATTAATTATTCATTATCTCTAAGGCCATCTCCAACTCAATCAGCAAATTTGCTGCACACTTTACACCAAATTTGCTGTATGTACAGTGTTTCATCTCTAACCCATAACATCAATTTACACACCAAAAAGAATATTCTCGGTATATTCTTTTATATCTCTTATTATTTATTACTTTCTTACTTTTTATTATCTTTACAAATCACACCCATACTTTTTATTTTTTACATATTCATCCAATTGAAATATTTTTAATATTTATTTATAAATATTATATAATTTAATATTATATTTATTTTAAAAAAAATTAGTTTAATAATTAATTATCTTAATTAAATTTTGCTGAAAGTGCAACTAAAATTTAGTTTAAATTATAGTTGAATAAATATTAGGATGTAATTAATAAGATAAAATATCTTCGGCCAAAAAATCTAAAATATAACAAATGTTAAAATAAATGACTATTATGTAAAAAAAAATGCATAGTAGTTGCTGTAATGAACAGTAGATAGTAAAATTGTTGTGTACTGTTCAAAAACAGTAAAATTACTGTAACAATTGTTGTCTGATTGGACAATAAATTTACTTAAAAATAGCAAATTTATTACCTGATTGGAGATGCCCTTAATGTGGCAAGAAAGAAGGGGGGGTTGGAAGTTATTTTCCATCATTATCAATACGAAGGGTGGTTGCATTTTTTTTTTTTTTTTTTTTTTTAACAAGAAGGGGTTGCATTCATTAATGCAAGAAGGGGATTGTCAATGTGGGCACAATTCAAACAGAAGAAGGGTATTATCAATGGATACAGGGTACATGTAGACGTGATGCTTTCCATTTTCCTCCTTCCTTCCCTTTTTATTCTAATGGGCCCTCTACGGTACCCTGCCCTGGATTATAAATTTTGCATTTTATATATATTTCACTTAATTTATATATTTCCGATTCCGATGTGGTTCTAACTTAGGAAAATTTTTGGGTAACTTTGTTTTTGATATACTTTGTGTTTACTATATTTTTATAACCATTGGATGAGAATATGTTGCATCACCTAATGGTAACTATTAACAAAGTAAAATTTACTTTGTAAGAAACAAAGTAACCCTCTAACTTATATTCATAATTGTTCAACGAAAAAAAAAACTTATATTCATAATTGTAGGTTCCTCCAAATAAATTTTCAATTTTACAATTTAGTCCAAATTTGAATTTTATTCCAATTTCATGCAATTTTGATTGATCAATCATCAATCAAAAATATAAAATAAACAATTAAATTAAAATTAAATGTAAAACTCATGCAAAGAAATGGGGGAGGAGAAAAGAATTACAACCCTTTAACATGCAACAAAATAAATAAATAAATAAATAAAATCAAAATAAACTAAAACACACACACAAAACAAAGAGGGAGAAGGAAAAAAATTCACCCTTTAATCATGTAAGATAAAATAATAACTAATAAAATAAAATAAAAATAGAGGTTTCCTAAATTAAGGTTAACTACTTAGTGACCAAATTGTCACTCAAATTGATTTCTGAACATTAAAATTAATTAGCCCCACACAAATAAAAAGACCTACAAAAGAAAACCACCAAATTAAATTTTTAAAGATAAATTAAAATACAAAATTAAACAATTGCACTTACCTTAACCATAAACAACTATAATAAATAAAATAAATAAAATCACAAAACAATAAACAAAAGATAATTCACAATAGTCGAATTTTCATAAAAAACACATCAAAGTTAAATTAAATAATCAAGTTAATTTATTGAAATAAATGTGTAAAACATATTTTAAATACTAATAGATGCATCACCTTGATTATACATAAATCATTTCACAAATTTAAAGTGGACATAAATGGGTAAAACGGCGACGCCTGACCGCTAAGGCGTCACCCTAAGCTATTAAGGTGAGGATAATATCGCCTTAAGTCAATGAGGCGGTGCCTCTTCGGTAAGGCGTCACCTCAGTTCTAATTCAGAACATAAGTAAACTAAATTCCTTTCTTTTTAAAAAACCAACGTAAACATGCAAATTATGGTAAATATATTACAAATAACAACACAAGCTTTAATATAAAACGACTGCAGACCATTACTCTTCACATATAAAATCCCGTTTGAATAAACAAAAGAAGATGAAAAATAAAACCGTGAAATCAAAGTGAATCAGAAGGTCTTACTGTTTTAGACAGATTTGATTCTCTAATTGCAGCCCTCAGAGGTGTAATTCAATTTAAAAGCCTTTTTGAATGCAAGGATCAGTCTTCCTCTTCTGAAAATGGACCTGAAGTGTCTTCAATTTCTTTCCTTCTTCTCCTTCCTTACTTTTCTAGTTTCTGCTATCCCTCCTAGATTCCATGCTTCAGTTTGCCCTTGCCACTTTTTCCCCTCTCTTTCTTCAAATCACTGCTAGTTTTTTTTTTTTTAGCTTTATCTCATGTTTTCTTTTTTTCTCAGAGCACCTAAAAAAGTCCCCTCTCCCTTTTCCTCTTTTTTCTTTTTATCTCCTCCTTCCTCTCACAGGAGCTCAACCTTTTTCTCCCCTTCTATTGGCAATGATCTCCGTTATTTTGGAGATCATGTCAACATGATGAGGGATTCACGACTCTAGATATTTCAACCATTGTCAATTTTGAACTTTTAAAAAAACATAAACACGTTACTAAGGCGGCGCCGCAATAAAGAGGCGTCGCCTTAGCGAAATATATGTCGCCTTAGCACTCCTGCATTGGGGTGCGGGCCTTTGGTCCATTTGCAGAAAGGCTTTGTGTAACACCCTATTCCATTACTATTTAAATACTCAAAGTCTTTATTTAACATAGTATTAATACAACCATATCATAATTATACAAAGTCAACATATGTTTAAGTACATAAAAGATTGTAACATTTTTTTTTTATATAATACA
>CATIWK010335225.1:0-19244 GCA_949634005.1 Mallotus japonicus | reverse complement strand
TTAGTAGTTATTAATATTAATAGTTAATTGATACTTAGAATTTAGTAATCTTATAGTTAATTGATACTTAGAAAACTATATACATAGTTTCATGTGAAAACTACTCAATTTTAACTAAATTTAATAGTAACATAGTATTATGTAATATTTTCTATTCTAATATATTTACTTGATATTAATTTTTTCATGTTAATATTAATTTACATTATAACTAAGAAATAAGTAATTTTTTTTATTGCAATTAATAGTTTTTAATTACTTTTTCTTAATATTCATACTAATATACATCAAAATTATGTAATTTGTTTAATACTAATAATTGATATTAATACTAATTTATGTTATAAATATGTCATTTTTATTACAATTACCAATTTTTAATTATATTTACTTAACATTCATACTAATATACATCAAAATTATGTAATTTGTTTAATACTAATCTTTGATATTAATGCTAATTTATGTTATAAATATGTAATTTCTATTACAATTACCAATTTTTAATTATATTTACTTAAAATTATTATTAATATACATTACAATTAAATGATACTAAAATTATATAAACAAGTATGTTCACGAGCTTGTTCACGAATATCTTAAACGAGCCTGTTCGCGAGCCTGTTCACGAACATCCTAAACGAGCCTGTTCGCAAGCTTGTTCACGAGGCTGTTCACGAACATCCTAAACGAGCCTGTTCGCGAGCTTGTTCACGAGCTTGTTCGCGAGCTTGTTCACGAGCTTGTTCGCGAGCTTGTTCATGAACATATTAACGAGCCTGTTCGCGAGCCTTAACGAGCCGAGCTTTGGGGTGTTTGAGCTCTGTTCGTTTATCTTTCAAGCCTCAAAATTTTGTTCGGGCTCTGTTCGTTTAGCTTAACAAACAAGCTCGAACGAGCCGAGCTCCGAGCCGCTCTGTTCGTTTACACCCCTAATTGACTTTAACTCTTTGCAACAGCCTCTACCTTCTTGAATTCACATTCTGCGGCTTCTTCTTATGTAATGTGACTTCTTGGACTTAATCTTCTTGGAAATATGTCGGTAACAATATGATAATAGATAGACACTACACTAGTTTGTTTGTTTGTTTGTTTTTTTTTTTTTTTTATCAAGGATGGTATGTAACTTAGCAATTTTTTTTTTTATGTCTTTGGGTGACTTGTATAAATTATCATATTAATGTACTTTATATTCCTTTATTGAATAATAATAATAGTGAGAATTTTTTTAGTTATTATAATTGTGTTGTTTTATTCTTTTTTTTTAATGTATTTGTAGTGTTTAAAATGCATTAATATAATAATTGGAATTTTTATAATAATTTTTAATGAAAAACATAGTTACAATTAGGAGAAATTTTATGGTTAATGTGATGTTTTAAACATGAAAGTGCATAATTTTAACGACAATTTCTATAGTTATATGTTATTTTTAATGATGGGATTTTTATCCGTCACCAATTTTATGACGATGGGAATTTTCTTCTTGTCACTATTTACGTTTAACGGAAAAAGCTCTAACGACAGGCCAAGAGAAATTGAATTTTTAATGACAGTATTCACTCTAGTTAAAACCCATTTTTCTTGTAGTATATGAAGGATGAATGTTTTATAATAATAATAATAATAATAATAATAAAATGAATAGAATTTTTCCTTTTTTCTTGTACCTAATATAATTATTATTTTTAGTTATTTCATAAGTTTAATCTTATGATGATGTATCTTATAAATATAATATGTGGTCATTGATAATAAATATTAATATAAAGTTCACATATTCATGGTATAGTGAGGGAAAATTACTAATTATTCGAAGTATTTAAACACGGGAGTTTTTATTACAGTGATAGAAATGATTGTCGTTATAGTAATATTTCAATGATGTGAATATTTTTACCGTCATTGTTTGAAATAACGATAGAAAACATTTCCCATGTCGTTAATTACTTTTAACGGGAGAAGCTTCAATGGGGGAGGCCACGATGGGAATTCTCCCATTGTTAAAGAGCTTTAATGAGGGGAATTAAACTTTTTTGCGACAGTTTTGACCCTGGTTAAAACTTGTTTTTCCTGTAGTATGTGGCCTAAAGAGATTAAAAAGACAATAGTAACCTTAGATTAAAATTTATTTCTGTTCGTGTAAATATTTCTCATTATTTTTTTTTTTTGAACAACTTCTCATCATATGTTTATAAAGTAGAATAGGTCAGTTTGAAGTATTATAGGAGTTAAAGAGTTTCCCAATAAAAATTTAAATAGTTAATACTTAAAATGGTTAGTAAAATTATAAATAGTGAAGAATTTATTTTAATTTAAATATCATCTTAGTTTTATTTATAAAATATTAATTGATTATAAATTCATCTAAATAAAATATAAAATAACTACATAATTTATAAATTTAGCAAAAATCCAAATTAAGAAGTAAAAATTATTACGGGGCAAACTTAAACTAACTTAATTATCCTGACAAATGTAAGAAATTAACTTAAAATTATTTTGCTACTTGTAAGGAATTTAGGGGTAGTAGGGGCAAGTGTCTTCCATTCTACATGATCATCCATCCATTTTCAGAAATGCTATAAATTGCCATTTATTAGAATTCAGAAATTAGAAAAAAAAAAAAAACTATCGATTTGAATAAGTAAATGTGACATCTGTTAAGGATGTCAAACATACATCGTATGCATATGACTAATACATAACATATCCATTAAACACTAACTTTAGTTCACATGTCAATATATACATCACCCTTATATATATAAGTAATACATATTACACACAAAAAAGCTTACAACATCAAGTAGCTCACATCTTCTCTCATGTTAGACACATACAATACACTAGCCTTAATACAACATAACAAAATTTATTAAGCACGTCATGCTCAAAAAACTGAGGACGACCCCCTGCTGACCCACCTGACACAATGTTAGTGCAATAGATGCAAATGTTTCTTTAAGACAGATTACAGTTCTTATAATCTTGAAAAATATTGCAGATGAGTGAGCCTGCAACTCAGCAAATGAATAACATAACATTCTATGAAAAATAACACATTCAAGCATGTAGTATTATCAATTATCAATCCATTCAATATTTAACTATGAATTTATAGTATGTACATAGTCATTGTAGCATAGTATTTTCTTTTGGACAACAATGAACTTGTGAATTATATATAAAACCATAACTTCTTTTTAATTATTCATGGATCCCCATACGCACACAACCTGCCATAATCTTGTACCAAATATTTCTTTAGCCTTGTTACGGCATATCAAGGGGATTCTATAACGCACACAATATTGCCTCATTCACAAGTAGCATTGCGTCCTCATACTCATCCAAATATTTCTTATATTTACATATACATCACATACCACTCCATTAAACAATTAACATCTCCATAATACATAAGAAAACAATAATATACCCAAAATATTCCAAAAATATACCCATATTTCAACATGGCGGATTCGATAGTGTAAATTCAAAAATATACCAAAAATTCCACATTATGAATTTCAAAACCATATTCTGCACATCAGTAACATTATAAGTCTAAATTAATTTTCAACTAATTTTGCATCAATTGGATATGTATGAAAAGAGAAACATAAAAAATAATCCACCATGGTCAAGCTGTCAACAAAATTAAGCAACAAAAAGTATGATCCAAATTGGCCATCAAGACAGAAAAATTAAGCTTCCTCTATTTCTATCAATTTTGTAAGTGACATCTCAAAGTTTTTATAGGAACAAATGGAACCCCATTTGGAGTTATAAAACTCCATATATGGCTTTAACAAGTACTCTGTTCTCATCTGAACATGACACCCCGAATTCAGCAACCTTCATTCATATGTACAATCTCATTCATATGTATAATCTCATCTTAAAAAAAATCAACCATCAACACAATAATAAAAAATCAGCATCTATCAATTATAATACACATAATTCCCTTAACCAATTAGCTTAACAAATAAATTTACGATTATTTATTTTAAGCGTTATATTCACATAGAACATTAAGGTTATTCACTTACCTTCATTGCTTCCTTGCCTTCGCTTGCATTTACTTGTGTGATAGCCTCATTCCCAATTGGGTTAGCAAAAGTAGTCTTAGTTGCTCACAAGTAACTCCACAAAGTATCTACTGACCAAAATAGCTTATATTTACACACAATCGGTTCACCAAATTGTTTAGTTTGCACCCGCACTTTCCTTTCCTTTTCTAGCACCTAACACATGCAATTTCATTTATAAATCATTAATATAATATCCCTATATACTGCCCTCTTTATGCAGCCCCCAAATGATATGCATAATACACAAATCCACTCAATTCTACTATTTAGGTTCATTCATCCTAAAAGGCCTGTTTTCAGGGTAAACTTCAAAAAATTACTGCAACTTATAGGAAAGGAATTTTGAGCTCAAATTTTACAGAGTCTTAGATTTATATGTCTAATAAATTTTGTAAAAATTTCACTTCATTTGAACAACTATAGAGGGAGATATGGGTAGCTGAACACAACCAGGTCAGTTTACTCTGACAAATTGAGCATTAAAAAGTTCAACTTCGATAGACTATCATAAAGGCAAAATCAGCTCTAACTCAAAACTACAAAGTTACAAAGGACTCTTTTAAGTTTTTCTCAAAATTAAATTAATCTTAATTTGGAGTTTTCTAACTCAAGTTATGATCAAAATATAGAGACTGTTAAACCAGAATTCCTAAACCCGAGAACAGCAGCTTATAAACCCTAGATTAAATTTACCAAAACACTTAAAATTACTTACCAATTCAATCAATAAATTACAGCAGCTTATAAACCCTAGATTAAATCAACAAAAACAATTAAAATTATAGCAACTTGTCTTCTGGGATTTGCCTGTCTGTTTACCTTTTGCATCACTGAACACACCACACACATCACCACAGCCATGCATCAAAATGCCTAATTTTCAGCTGTTATACTACTAAAATTTCATCAACATTCACCAATCACTGTATTTATTTCACACACAAAAGAAACACACTAAAGATAAACATCAGCAAATAGAAACACACCAAAAACTCAAACTTGCATTAGAAACATACTAAAAACTTGCAGAATTCAAACTTAGATAAGATAATGGCTATCAAGTCAATTTCAATAAACCAAAAGGCAAAACATTCCCATTAAATAGCAATTTCCTGGCCATAGAGGCCAGTTAGTTATTTATTTTTATTTAGCTTTTATTTACCCACATAGTGGGAAATATTTAGACATTTGATTTAGCATTTTCCTACAATCCCATGCAAAATAATCCCTTTTAAAGCTCAGTATTTCATTTGGATTTTCCATAAAGAAAATATTAAGGGATTTTTTTCATCAATAATTGGAAAAACCATTATTATTATTGCATTAATTACCTCTCCTGATGAATTTTGGATGACCCCTTCTGTTTCTCCTGGGAAAGTTGCCCCCCGAGTGTAGATCCTGGTGACATTTTTCCTAGCCTTTTGCATCATGGACTCCCTTTTGTTAGAAAGTGGATCATCTTTAGGCCTGAGTTTGACCTTAGCACAAGGTTGGATCTCCTGTTTCTCAAATGCCCTTTGTCTCTGCAGTCTTCCCTTCTGAGTATGAGTTATAGGTTGAGAAAATTTCCTGTGCTCCTTCCTTCGCCACTGCTTATTTGGTGGAGCAGACTGTGGCACCATAAATCTAGGTTGTACAGGCCTCTTATCTTCCATTGGCCTGTTTTTATGGTTGTTTTTGAATGAATTTGGATCAGGTGGCCTTTTATCTGATGGTAAAAATTTCTTGTCAGAAATTGGCCTCCAATGACCTATTTGGATTCATGTTGGAAGGGTGAGCCACCTTTTCTTTTTCTTTGATTTTCTTTTTTAGATCCACCAGTGGTCTTGAATCCATATTAACATATTTGGTTGATGCCATTGAAGAAAGTGAATTTTCCTCTATCAGATATGTCTTCTTTTCTGTCAGGTTCATTCCCTCCTTTGGGGATTGAGGAGAAGACAAATGGTCAGGAACCAGTGTTTGGCAAATTGATTCTTCCTCAGGTAACATGTCACCTTCTGTATTTTGTTCTAATCCCTGGGGAATTAGTTTCTGTTCCTAGGGAAAATTAATTTGGGTCTGAGGATTTGGCATATAACCTCGGGGAAAATTGCCCCTCATGCCTTTTCCTTTATGTTTAGTCTCATCTGTAATTGGTCACACTGCAGAAACAACTTTTTCAGAATTACCAGACTTCTCCTCTGCTATTTCTGGCTTGGATACAGTTTATTGTTTAGATGACTGCTCATTCTTTTTGAAAAATGCTTGTAGAGCATCCTGCAATATTTTTCCAAAATTGTCGAGACTGGCATCAATAGCTTGCCTCATAGAATTAACCACACTGGTATCAATATTTGTTTCATAGAACTAACCATTTGAGGTACCGCATCCTGAAGGATTTTCACAAAACCATGAGAATCAGAACTCTTAGTAGTGTTAACAGCTTTCAGTTTCTGACCTGACTGATCGATCTGTAGGTTGCCTTTTGTGATATTCAAAGTCTGGCTTGAATAGCCAAAAGGTACCTCAGTCCAAAAGTGATCCTGAGGCATCAAGTCTTCATCCTAGAAATCACCTAGGTTTACAAGTGAATTGTTGGTCCAGTAACCAACTTCAAAATTTTCTTTTTCAAATATGTTCATCTTTTTGAAACATATCACACTGGGTGTGCCAAAATTTGTTTCTCCAATTTTTGGGTTTTGGTGTGTGCCAAAAGATTATTAATTGCGAGCATGCCAGAGGAGAAATTCTTCAAAATAAGATCTGACTTCTTTTCAGACAATTGTGGATCCCCAAGCTCCTTTACCATAATTTGCTTGGATTTCACAGATGAAAATTAATTTGTAAATAAAAGAGACAATTTGAACACTTGAAAGGGAAATTGTATTGATTTGGAAACTTAGTACAAAAACTAAAATAGACAGTGTTATTGGTAAACTAAAGACAATGATTAGCTAATGATTCTAAATTTGTAGATTGATGTAGATGTTATAGTAGATGATCTTGTCTGTGTTCTTTTCCTTTGCTTTTATAGGCTCCTTTTACTTGCAGGTTACTCTTTTAATTAATTCTTCAACAGCTCAATAGTCTTTTTCATTTGTACAGGAATAAGGAATAAATTCACGTACTCTCAAACTCCTTATGCTCCAAGTTTGATCTTTTCCCCAACGCTCATCTGGAATCTTCCTCTTCATTAATACCCAGTAGTTGAAGGGTCATCTGTTTTTGGAGAATTAAATCCGCGTAAACCACTTCCCCAACCAACTCCTGTACAATAAATTTTGTCTCCAAAACCTTCTACAAATTGTACTAGACTGTGAACTGGTTTTTTCACTTATTTTTGGGCTTCAGAATTTTGATTAAATCCAATTGGATCAATGGCCTTAACATACTTCAAAAAATTTCAATTATGACACAAACAATACTAATTAATAAAAATAAAGGATTATAAAATATAGACAATTAATAGCTTATTAATATAATATTTAGTGCAAATAAATTATTAAAATTAATAATATAATTAATAAAAAATACCAAATTTAAAAATTAATATAAAAAATTAAAAATGTTATACATTGCAAAATAAAAAAGCCATAGATATTTAATAAAAAAAATTCTAATCTTTAAAATAATTTATCATATTTATCATTACTTTTTATAAACTAAGGGTATACAGTGAAAATGCTCACTTTAAATATGACAAGAAATAAAAATTTAAAAAATAAAAAATGTAACTTAATATAAAATTTACATACATCAACAAAGTTATTAAAAAAAAATAATATAAAACAAAAACTTTTATCATTTTCATTTTGTTCTCTTAACCTATAAAGAAATAGATATAAAAATGATAAATAAAATATAAATAATTTACATGTAATTTAATTAAAATATATATAAATTATATGTATATTAAAATATTAAAAAGTTAAATATTAATATGATAAGAGTAATTTACTTGATAGGATTAGAATTAATTAAGTTATAATTTTAATTTAAACAAAATATTTTGGTACTAAAAGATACAGATTGAAATTGAGTATCCAAATTGAAACAAAATCAAAGTTCAGTAACCATATGTGCATTTAAGGTAAAAAATGACGTAAAAGCTAACATGAAAAATACTTGATGAATATTTTTCAACTGATGACCACATCAACACTTTATCACTAGGTGACTGGTTGTTGATACTTAAATTGAAATTTAGGTACTAAAAAGATACAAATTAAAGTTTGGTATCTCAAATAAAACAAACTGAAAAAAATTGGATGATCATGGCTGCCAAAATTGAATGACCACAGGTGCTTTTTTTTTTTTTTTTTGAAACTCAAAAGGCCTTGCATTAAGAAGATAAGAGGGAAATATCCCTAGTTACAACTGAGACAACAAAGGTTGGAACAGCATTCCAAAGGACAAAGTCCTGACCCTGTCGTAATACTAGTTTTGCTAAAGAATGAGCTACAAGATTGCCTGATTGTCGAACAAAGGAGAAATGCAGAGACTCAAAAACTTTTAGTTGCTTAAAGGATATCTCCACCAATCAGATCATGCAAGGACAAACTAGAACAAAAATTATTCAAATTCTGAACTGTGAATTAGGAATCAGTTTCATAGATAATGCTTTGATACGCAGAGTTAACAGCCAGCTGAATACCATAACAAACTGCAGATGTCTCGGCCAATTGAATATCACAGCAGCTATGACTAATTTTTCCAGCAGAAAAAAGCACTTTCCCACTACTATCCCTCGCAACAATGTTGACACCAACTTGACCACCCGATTCTGAGATAGCAGCATCAGAATCGATTTTTAAACAAGACCTCTGTGGAGGGCACCAGTTACCATTCGTATTCTGATTAGGGAGGGCATGTCCAATGCTCTGAAATCGAGTCCTATATACACTACACATTTTCTGAGCCGATGATAGCACTTGATCAACATGTATAGTTGATGAGCCAAGAACATTTTAGTTTTGATAGTACCAGATACTCCACATCAGGCAAACTATAAATTCGATCTCATTTCCAGAACATTGGGAACATAAATAACCAAACCATTCTTTGACAGTGGTACCTGGAATACTATCGACCGAAGACAAATAGATGATACAAACCACACTCTGCGAGACCACCAACATTCTTTAAAAATATGAAGCAACGATTCATCAACCTGATCACAGAAAACACATCTAGCTGACACATCAAGCCCTCTTCGAATTAAATTATCAACACTTGGAAGAGAATTATGAAAAACACGCCATAAGAAGTGTTTAACTTTTGAAGCCAAATTGAGCTTCCAAATCAAACTCCAATCACACCCATACTAAGACAAGGCAGATGATGAAGCATCATTTCGGTGCATATTCTGGCATGCTAGGTGATATCTAGATTTAACTGAATAGAGACCATTCTTAGTCAAAGTCCAATATTGGGAGTCATGTGGAAGCCTATGACTAATTGGCATTTTCATGACAGCTTCAGCTTCAAAGGGAAGGAAAAGGCGCTTCACCATATCTAGTTTCCACCATTTAGAATCGGTATCAATTAGGGAGGCCACCATAGAATCCGTTTGATCCAGATGGGGAATCGAAGGCTTCATTCCAGCAACCCCGACTATCCACTTATTTGTCCACATGTTCACAGGCTCCCCATTACCAATTCGCCACCCCATACCCTCCCTAATTAAGAACCACACCTCCAATAAACTACGCCATAGGTAGCTTGGCCAGAATCCAGCGGTTGCATCCATAAGATTATGACGAGGGAAGTATTTTGCTTTCATTACCCGAGCATAAAGAGATTGAGGGTGCTGAATCATACGCCAGCATTGTTTCGCCAGAAAAGCAAAATTAAACTGTTGCATATGATGAAAACCTAATCCGCCTTCCTTTTTTGTTTTGCAAGAGTTTGCTAATTCATCCAATGAATTTTCCTCTTATCAGAACTATTTCCCTACCAAAATTGACTAATCATGATTAATGCTCTTGATAAAAAGTTATTGGAAGAAGAAAATAGCTCATGATATATTGCGGGATTGCTTGAGCGATGGCTTTAATTAAGATTTCTTTACCAGTTTTATTGAGAAAACTTTTCTTTCCACCCCTTTATCTTTTTCCACATACGATGCTTAAGAAAACCAAATATTTGTTTTTTGGATTTACCAATCACCGCTGGGAGACCAAGAAATTTCAAATGATCAACCACTCTCTGTATATTAAGAGTATTACAAAGAGAAGTCTAACGTTGCTCATCCACCACTTTGCTAAAGGAAACCTCCAACTTTTCAAGGTTAATTTTCTGGCCTGATTCTTTTTCATACTCCTGTAGAAGTTGAATTATAGTGAGGTATTTAGGTTCAGTGGCCCTCGCAAAAAGAAGACTATCATCGACGAAGAATAAATGAGAGATTGGAGGCAGCCTCGACTAATCTTAATAGGATGAATTTTACCTTGCTCAACCCTCTTCCTTAGCAATGCTGAAAAACCTTCAGCACAAAGTAAAAAAAGATATGGAAAAATAGGATCCCCTTACCTCAGACCCCGACTTGGTTTTAGAAAACCCCTTGGATGGCCATTAATGAGAAAAGAGAAAGATGCAGTTGACAAACACTTCAAAATTAAGCTGATAAAGTGAGAAGGAAATGACATCTAACCCATCACAGCTACTAGATAATTCCACTTAACCCGATCATGGGCTTTGCTCATGTCAAATTTTAGCGCCATCACACCTTTCTTGCTAGTAAAACGATGCTTCATGGAATGAAAAGCTTCAAAGGCCACCATTGCATTATCAATGATAAGTCGACCCAGCACAAACGCACTTTGATAGTCATCAATAACTTGAGGGAGCACAAGCTTTAATCTATTTGCTAACACTTTTGATATAAGCTTGTAAATGACATTACACAAACTTATGGGGCGCAAATCCTTTACATACTCTGGAGATTTAAATTTTTGTATCAAAGTAAGAAAAGTATGATTTAAAGAAGGAGGCATGTCACCTCTTCGCAAAAATTGAAGCATAGTTTAAGTAGTGTCAGCTCCCACAATATCCCAAAATTTTTTAAAAAACAATGCCAGATAACCATCAGGGCCAGGTGCTTTCGAAGGATGCATTTGTTTCAAAAGCATTCAAAACCTCTTCATTGGTGAAAGGGGCATTAGGAATTTCCACTGAATTTCCATCCAGCTTTTTATCTATAGCAGGAACTGAGTTTTTAAAATTAGTGGATGTAAACAACTCAGAATAGAAGTTAGACACAAGCTTCAAAATCGAGTCTTCTCCATCGCATCACTACCCATTTTGTTGACCATTTGCACGATCAACCCCTTAATTTTTGACTTTGACAAGCAATTTGGATTGCTAATAATTTGATTTAAGTGTGTAGGGCTTTTATTCAAAGATCAAGTTATTTGTTCAAGTTTGAAGATATGAAATGCTTTTTAAAAGAGTATTTATATGCAGCTTAGTAAAGAATATCAATCTATGCAAGTCCCTAAATTGAATGGATGAAAAAGGACTCAAGGAAACTCAAATTTTCAGTCTACAGGTGCTGCTCACGAGCCACCCTCTAGATCGTAAGGGGGCTCACGAGCAGCCCCCTGCAGGCCAACCTTAAGCCCTCCTTCAGCATGACAATTCTGAGCCACACATGAGGGGTCGTTTGGCAGCCTCCAACGACTATATTAGTCTCCAACGGTCATAAAATTTAATGGTCACGAGCTGGACACTGCCCTCACGACCGTGAGTGGCAGTTCGTCTGCGAAAAGGTATTTTTCAATTAATGTTGAAGAGAAGAGCTTGGAGATGCAATTAATGGCTCCAACAACCATATTTTTTATGCTCAAGCTATATAAACATAATATGGAGTTTCATTTAGAAGTTACACACTTTGAACATTAAAATTTCTCTCCTTAGCATTCATTGAGCATTAATTCTTTCAACTACTTTCTTTGCATTTCATTAAACTCTTTGAGAGTTGGTTGTGTGTTAGAATATGAACTCTTCTTTTATTTTCTGGGGTTTAAGAAAAGGGAAGTAAGGTTATATTCTTGTGTAAAAGGTTGAAGTGTTTGCCTATTGAAAATACTTGGGATTTAGGTTGAAGAGTGATCCTAAACTCTTATTTGTAAGGTTAGAGTTGAGCCTAAAACTCAAAGGTGTAAAAATTAATCTAAGTGAATAGATTGAGGTGATTCAAAAATCCTAACTTGAGGGAGTTAGGTGGAGACGTAGGTTTATTGATAAACTGAACTCCTTAATTGGTTGTGTTCTTTCTTTCTTCCACCTTAATCCTTGTTTAATTTCCTTAATTTTCTTTTAAAATTACAAAAACCCTTATTCACCCCCCCCTTTAGGGCAATTACAATTAGTATTAGAGCTTGTGTTCTAGGTACTTAATTGCTAGAATTCAAGATCATGGGGAGTGAATCTCTAAACTTTTCTTCTCTTAGACCTTTTTTTTATGAGAATGACTATCCACATTAAAAATTCAAAATAGAGCTCTATTTAGATAGTGATCTAATAAAGTTGTGGGATGTCATCTTAGATAGTTGGGAACCTCTAAAAGGTAAAATAAATGAAGTGGAAGTGGTTCTTGAAAGAAGTCAATGGAGTAAAACTCAAAAAGAAGAGAATCACAAAAAATAAGAGAGCAATGATCACCCTACTTTCCTCTATGTCAAGAGAAAAAGGTGGCAAAGTTCAACATTGCCAATCCGTAAAAGAAGTATGGGAAACACTTGAGAATCACTATGTAGAAAATGTGCAAGTGAGAAGCAAGAAGATTTAACTCTATATGTATGAGTATGAACTCTTCAAGATGAAGCCTCAAGAATCAATAACCGAAATGACCAACCGTCTCAATGCTTTTCTTACTACTCTAAAGAAACTTGGAAAACATTTTTCTAAGGAAGAAGTGAACAACAAGATTCTAAGAATCCTACCTAAAAAGGATTGGGAATCTAGAGTCACTTCAATTGGGGAAGCACAAGACCTCTTAACTCTCTCAATCGATGTGCTCATTGGAAAGCTCTTTACACATGAGCTTACTATAAAATAAAGAGGAGATGAGAGAGATGAGAAAGAAGAGGCATTGCATTGAAGGCAAAGAGATAGCTATGATCACTAGAGGATTCAAGAAGTTCTTAAAAAGAAAAAGTTTCTCAAGACAAAGAGACCACAAGAAGTATGAAAGCAAGAAGAACAAAGAGGTTACTTGCTATGAATGCAAGAAACCGAGTCACATTAGGAGTGAGTGCCCCAAGCTCAAATTCAAGAACAATGGAGCAAAGGATAAGAAAAAGGCCTTCAAAGCTTCATGGGATGACTCCTCTAAATCGGAAAAGGAAAAGGAGCAACAAGAAGTGGTCAACCTTTGCTTCATGGCTCTTGAAGATAAAAATGATGTAACATCTACTTCTCATTCTTCTTGTAATGATTATAATGATGATAATGATGATGATGATGATGATGAGGCCTCTATTGTGAGCAAACTTATGCTCAAATGTAAAAGCTTGCTCTCTAAGAAGAAGCTTTATAAGCATGAGCTATCTAACTTATCCAAGGAACTTGAAAGCTAGAAAAATGATTTCTCTAAACTTGTTTAATCTAATGAAAAGCTTGCAAATGATTTGAAATCCTCTTATTCCTTGGAGGACCAACTCAAGAAAGTAAATAATGAAAATCTTAAGCTTTCTAGGGAGGTCCTAGAGTTAAATAATTCCATTTTTAAATTCAAAAAGGGAAAAGAGACTTTAGATAGTCTTCTTGATTCTAAAAAATTCTATGGGGATACTCACGGAGTTGGATATACAAATGGAACATCTCCATCATCATCATCTCATATTAACTTTGTTAAAGCTTCATGTGACTTAACTCCTTCTACTTCTAAACCTCTTGAGACTTAAGCTCTCAAAGCTAAAAGGTCTCATGTATCAAGTGATAAGGGCAAGTCTCATAAGACTCAACCTTCCTTGATACAAAGAGGTAAGGCACAAGCTAAAAGGCCTCAACTAGGGGTGAGCATCCCTTTCGAAGAAACCAAATCACAAACCGAACCGACCCAGTTTGGTTTAGTTCGATTGATTCATTTGACATTTTTGAAACTTTTGAATCGAACTGAACCGAACTGAATTTTGGTTCAGTTTTCTGCCCAAAAAATTCGGTTAATCGAATTAATCGAATTTCACTAATTTTTTTTAATTTTTAAATATTATAATAATGTAATAAAAAATATAAAAAATAATATTTTTAAAACTTTCAATCGGTTTGGTTTTTATTTTGAAAATTTTGGTTATTTCAGTTCGGTTTGGTTTTATATTTGGTTCGATTCGATTCGGTTATGATTTGGTTTGGTTCTGTTAATTCAGTTCGGTAAAAAAAATCCCCCAAAACCTACCGAACCGACTGAATGCTCACACCCCTAGCCTCTACCTAGACATGCTTACATGTACACTAGATACAACACTCCTAAGCATGCTACACAATCACCTCACAACACACAATGTCATTGCCAATGTATGTCTCACTCTCATCCTATGACACAAAAAGCTTTTAGGAAGCCCACACAACCACAACACAAAAGGCATGTCTCACATACTAGGCAATCATATGCTCCTAGAACAAATAGATTTGCTAATGTTGAATGCTTTTATTACATGACCAAAGGTCACACTAGCAATTTATGCTTCTATAGAAGATTACACTTGCAATTGCTCCCTTTGGACTACTTTGAGACTAACCAACCTAGACCAATAAAGGTTTGGGTTCAAAAGAATGTTTGAATTGTGTTATGCAGGTGTGCTTGAAGTCCACAAAAGCAAAAATCAAGTGGTACCTTGATAGTGGATGTTCAAGACATATGATGGGAGATAATGAGCAATTCAATAAGCTTGATGCAAAGGATGGAGGACATATCACATTTGGGGACAATGCCAAAGGAAAGATAGCAGGCATTGGAGAAATTGGTAATCCTAAATCCTTATCTATTCATCATGTGTTGCTTGTTGATGGTCTTAAACATAATTTGCTTAGTATTAGTCAATTGTGTGACATGGGAAATAAGGTCACTTTCTATCCTAAAAATTGCTTTATTAGTAGTTTAGATGAGAACAAAGTAATTTTTAGTGGTGAAAGAGTAGACAATGTCTATGTCATTAACTTGAATAAAGTTGATAACAAAGACATTAAATGTTTGATGTCTATTTCCTACATGGACTTGGCATAGAAGATTAGGACATGCAAACTTTGAGCTTTTGGATGACCTTGTAAGCATGAACTAGTGGTTGGTCTACCCAAACTCAAGTTCACTAAGGACAAGCCTTGTGATGCTTGTCAAAAGGGAAAACAATCCAAATCTTCCTTTAAGCTCAAGAATGTAGTGTCTACTTCTAGGCCACTTGAACTTATTCATATGGATTTATTTGGACCTACTAGAGTTGCTAGTTTAGGTGGAATGCACTGTGCATATGTCTTGGTTGATGATTACTCTAGATACACTTTAGTGTGTTTCCTTGCTCATAAGAATGATGCTTTTAAAGCCTTTGAGAGTTTTTCAAAAAGAGTTCAAAAAGAAAAAAAGTTTTTATATTTTAACTATTAGAAGTGATCATAGAAACGAATTTGAAAATGAATTTTTCAAAACCTTTTGCAATGAAAATGGTATTTCACATACTTTCTCTTCTCCTAGAACTTCTCAACAAAATGGGGTAGTTGAAAGGAAAAATAAAACTCTAGTGGAAACGGCTAGGACCATGCTTCATGAGTATAATTTGCCTTTATACTTTTGGGCGGAAGTCGTTAACACTTCTTGCTACATAGCAAATAGAGTCTTTAAAAGACCAATTTTAAACAAAACTTCTTATAAGATTTGGAACAATAGAAAACCCAAAATTTCATATCTTAGAGTATTTGGATGCAAGTGCTTTATATTAAACACCAAGGACAACCTTGGGAAATTTGATTCTAAAGCCGATGAAGGAATTTTCCTAGGCTATTCCACCTCTAGCAAGGCATATAGAGTCTTTAATAAGAGAACTCTAGTAGTTGAAGAATCTATGCTTGTTGTATTTGATGAATCTAATCCACTTGATCCTAGAAAGGATTTTTGTAGTGTTGATGATGTTGTAGATAAGCTTGTGGATATGAACATTTAAGAGGAAAATGCTAGCAAACCTTTGGAGCTTGAAGGTCCTAGCAGGGAAGACAATAAGGATATGCCTCAATCTACCTTGAAGGATGAACTCCAAAGGAGTGACATTTTGAGAAAGCACATCCTCAAGACCTCATCATTGGTGACACTACAAAGGGGGCAACTACTAGATCTCAACTCAAATCTATTGTTAATTTAGCCTTTATTTCTCAAATTGAGCCCAAAAATGTTGATGATGCATTGAGTGATGAGTTTTGAGTCTTTGCTATGCAAGAAGAGTTAAATCAATTTGAAATAAACAAGGTTTGGACCTTGGTTCCTAGACCTAAACATCATCCTATTATAGACACTAAATGGATGTTTAGAAATAAGATGAATGAACAAGGTGCCATAACTAGGAACAAAGCTAGGCTAGTAGCTAAAGGTTATAATCAAGAGGAAGACATTAATTATGATGAAACCTTTGCCCTCGTTACAAGGTTGGAAGCTATTAAAATGCTACTTGCATTTGCATCTTATATGGATTTTAAACTTTTTCAAATGGATATTCAAAGTGCATTTTTAAATGGCTTTATTGAAGAGGAGGTTTATGTTGAAAAACCTCTGGGTTTTTAAAGTTTTGATTTTCCTAATCATGTGTTTAAACTTTCTAAAGCATTATATGGATTGAAGCAAGCTCCTAGAGCTTGGTATGAAAGGTTGAGTAACTTTTTTTTTATCTAACCCCCTCCTTCTAATGACTTAAAAGAGGTTTTTATCTTGATCCTTGCCTCCAAAAACCAAATAGGATTTATATAAAAAGCCCTAGATGAGAAAAACAAAAGATTGTGTTGTTGCTTCTGAGGTGGTGTGTAAGTGTTATATGGATATTGTTCATAGACCATATCACCAACAAACTGAGCTTGCCCATATTATTGTGTCTGTTTGGACAGCTCCATATTAAGATCAATTTCGATGGTGTTGTTTGTAGTCATTCTCAATTAGGATCTGTCGTTTTTGTTGGTCGAACTGTTTGATTCGAGTTTCATTTTGGGTAAAGCTCAAGGTTTTGCTTATGTGCACTATTCTAAACTATGAAATTTTTTAATTTAAAAATTTTAGAGAAATCAAAGTTGAAAAGAATAGAATTATTTAACAGATATTTTAAGAAAAAATCGAACAAAAAGTATGAAAAATAAAAAAGAGAGAAAACCTAAATGTATAATATTTATATTATCATAAAAATATTAATTAAGGACTTTTTTTAACCTAAACTTAATGAATAATCTGACCGTAACTGTCTTTTTATTATTTATTTATATTTTTATTTCCATTTAATAAAATTATTTCACATATCTAATAATAATTATTACAAAATAAGTTTTGTTTTATAAAAAAATAAAGTGACACTTTTTCTAACAAATACAATGAAAATTACAAATTATCGAGACTTTTTTTTGGATTGCCGTAACTTGTTTTTGTTATTTTATTTTATATTTTTCTTTTATTATTAAAAAAATTTCACGCATAATTATTTGAATTTACTTTGTAAAAAAATGAAGTGATAATTAAATAAAATTAAAAAAAATTATTAAGAGCTGGGGATAAGGCGTAGGAGCCGGGCCTGAGTTGAAGTTACACGTAACCATGAAAAACTAGTCCAACTAAGTGGAAATCTCCCCAGCGAATCCCGGTCCGTTCTCTGACTGCTTGTGCATGGGAGAATCCCAGGCCAGCTCAAGGCCCCTCCAAAAACAGGGCCCACATATGGGTTCCTCTATAAATATGAACTTTAATTAGTACTTTTTAATAAATTTTAGTAAAAAAATATCTCTCAAATAATTTTTTATTCTATTATTTTTTTAAAAAGTCATTTTATTTTATTTACAAAGTAAAATTTATTTTAGAAATATTAACTATCAAATATTTAGAATAAATTTTATTCAATAGTAATAGAAGGATAATATAAATAAAGTAATAAAAAATACAGTTTTAATAGAAAATATTTTTTGTACAAATTATTGACTATATTCCTTAATTTTAAATAAATTTTTTAATTAATATATAAAACCACTATATCTTTAAAATTTTCCTCTCATTTTTTATGCTGTATCTCCTTACCTTTCAAACAAATCATTTGTTAGATAATTTTATTTTTTAAAATTTTTAAAATTTCTTTATTTTTTAAGTTTAAAAAAATTTCACAAAAACATATTACGTGGTAATATTAAATTATTTTTAATTCATTTTATTTTAATAGCATTTTATTTTAAAAATAATTAATATCTGAAAATAATAGTTAATTAATTGGCAATTTTAAATTTAAAAAATAAAAAAATAATTTCCACCTAGGGCCATAAATCACTCTTGAGCCTATCCTGGAGAATTCCCACAAATTTTTTTCACATTCTGTCCACCACGACCACCAGAATCAGTAGGAACAGAAACAAAATTACCATTTTCAACACCCTATTCAATAAAAAAATTACAAATAAACAGAACATATAAAAAAACAAAAATGTATTTCATAGAGCAATACATACTAGCCACTTTTAACAAAACCCAATAAAAAATTAATTTAATGATACTACAAGATTTTTAAATATTTTATTTATAGGATTATATAATTTGTATTTATTTTGGTTTATTGAAATTAAAAAAAATTAACATTTAGAAAATAATGGTAAATTTATTAAAAAATAAAGATAAAATAAAAATAAAAAGTGGAACAAAGAAATAAAAATAAAAAAGAGAATTGTACTTCAGCATAAAATGTCAAAAAATTTATGAAATAAAAATCCAAAAAATATATATTGGGTAATGCTCCACTAATATAAAAAGATGGAAAAAATAAGGAAAAATAAGAAAATAAAAATTAAGAAAAAGACGAAAGGGAAAAAAAGAGAAATAAAAATAACCAAAAAAAAGGAAGAAGGAAAGAATAAAAATAAAAAATAATAAGGAAAAAAGAGAAATAAAAATAATAAAGAGAAAATAAAAATAAAAAAGGAATGAGGAAAGAATAAATA
>CATIWK010335184.1:0-11706 GCA_949634005.1 Mallotus japonicus | reverse complement strand
AACTTTTCAATATTTGTGATGATTTTTCTTGTCACAATTAAATTAATTTGTTGTAGTGGGTGTTAAAAATTTTATGGGGATTGAATTTTTAAATTTTAAATTTTAAAATAATTAAAAATTTTGAGGGATTAAATTATTTTATAGTATTATGATATAGGCATTTAATTATTTTTTCTTTATAAAATAGAGAGATGTAAATCTTTTCAATATAAAAGATTCACTGAAAAATTTATCGAAAAGATTAAAGTATGGATAAAAATGAAAATTAACGAAAATATCATATAAGAAATGTGAAAATGTGAATTATGTCAAATTTTAAGGAGGGAAATGTAATTTGTTAAAAGGCTAGCAGCAACTTATCAAGAAATTTGAAATGGAACACGTAAGACAGGAATAGTAGTATCTATCTTGAAATGAATTTTGTTCGTACATGCATTATTATTTATAGATCTAAACTGTTGCAGAAGATCTATATTTAATTTTTCCAAATACAAATCGGTGCTTTGTGAATTGACTATTCATACTCACTCCGAAATTAAATTAAATTTGCAGAGATTTGTATTTTTTTTCCTTCACTATTTATTTCATTAATGAATATTTTCCTAATGATTATTCACGTAATTTGTAGTTGAAATTCTTATTTTAAAAATAAATACTAGTTAATTTTTTTTTTATTGATTTAGCTCCGACTGAATTGGATTTTGAAATTTTTTTTTTTCGTTCAACGGAAGTATAAAGAATTATGCCTTATTATTATTCCCACCTATTAATGAATTTTAACATTGAAAACTTAAATTCGAGATTTGTGTGACTTTCACATATGAAAATATTAATGGGATAATATTCTTAATTGGCGAAAAAGATTAGCGAATCTCGGAACCTCGAGATGGGAGTACTCTATGTATGAAATCTACAGGTCAACTTTTTGAATAGCTTGCTAAAAGCACCTTTATCAATAATGAATCAAGACAACTAGACAAGAGACTGCAAAGACGTATATCATGAAATGAAGTATGAGAAGAGGCTGGTAGGTTAGAATATATGTTGGCCTAGAGATTCAACAAGTGACGAGTAGCTGCAACTTCGGAATTCAACTTTACTTGTGGGCTAGACATTCAACGAGTGAACAGCAGGTGGGACTGTCTTTCCTTGCTAACTCATCGTGCATGATTATAATTTATAAAAACATGCACTCTGACTCCTTTTCTTGTTCCTAAACCAAAGAGTATATCAACATCTTGTCTTTTTTTTTTTTCCTCTCCTTAACCCACCAGAGAATTGTAGTTATGGGGTCAGAAATGGATGAGGCATTGATAGCAGTAGATGAATCATACTCAAGTATTATGAGAATGTCGTCTAAGGAAGTCGAGAGGCTAATGGAACGGAGAAGATTGCCTCTTCGATTGTGGGTCTATCTTTTTGTATGGGAATCAAAGATTCTTTGGTCGCTTGCTGCTTCAACTGCAACCGTCTACGTTTCAAATTTCATGCTTACTTTTGTCTCCATTTTGGTCTCTGGCCATTTGGGTACATTACCGCTTGCTGGCGTAACTATTACCGTACTTGGAATTCAGGGTTTGACTTTTGGGATTATGGTATATCTCTCATACGAGTGTTACAATTTTTTTTTTTTTTTCAAAACTCATCTTGTCTCTTGATCAAATTAGTGAGAAAATGAGCTACACATCCCCCCACATTACACTCATATTTTCTTATTTTCATTTTTAGCTTAAATAAAATTATGTACCAAAAATGAACAAAAATAATTTCATAGGATAATGATTTATGTAGCTTGTAGCTACATAAATCATTATCCAATTATTTAAACTTTGTCCTATATTTCTGGAATATATTTGTCTTCACATACAAAAAAAATATATATTATTATTTGACTCCAAATCTAGAAATTTAAGATTTTTAAATAATTTATAATTTATTTAATCAACTAATTAAAATTATATAATATTATTTGATTTTAATTAAACCTTATTTGATTGTTAAACTCATAAATTATGTATACTTTATTATTTTCATAATTTTTAACATAATTTTATTATTTGTAACCTCACTATAAAAAATCTTAGGCCAAAGATTATTTATATATTATCATATGAAAGACTATCTCGAATATAATGTTTTCATTGATTGTTAATTCTAACTTAACATTGTATCTTTTGTTTTACAATTACTTTGTGTTTAATTGCATATATAAGATATTAAATTTGCAAAATCTCTTTCTTTATAATATTTCTACACATAATACGTAACAAAATTAACCTGGTAAAAACATGCAGCTTGGTATGGCTAATGCTGTCTTGACGACATGCGGTCAAGCATATGGAGCCAAAGAGTACGAAGCATTAGGCGTGATTTGCCAGAGAGGACTTGTGCTGCAGCTGGGTGCTGCTGTCCTCCTCTCAATGCTCTACATATTTTCCGGTGATTTCCTTAAAGCTCTTGGGCAAGCAGATGATATTGCCGCGGAAGGCCAAATCTTTTGCCGTACTTTAATCCTTCAATTATTTGCGCTTGCTGTGTGCTTCCCATTGCAGCGATTTCTTCAAAGCCAAAACATTACCAACCCAATAGCCTACTTTTCTGTTGCAGCACTCTTGATTCAAATTTTTATTTCATGGGTAGTTGCTTATGTATTGGACTATGGACTTATTGGAATCGGTATAGCACTGGGTATCTCTTATAGTATTCTTGACGTTGCACTGGCGCTTTACGTTCTTCTAAGCCCTGAATGCAAGAAAACTTGGAATGGTTTTTCCTCAAGTTGTTTTAAGGGATTATGGCCTTACCTGAAGTTTGCAGTTTCATCTGGGGTCATGCTTTGGTACCAAGATAACTCATAGCAATATATATGTATATGAATTCTCATCAACCACATCAATCATACAATTAGTGAAACTAATATCTTTATGTGTCTGTTCATAACCATGCAGTTTGGAGATGTGGTACAACCAAGGAATCGTGCTGCTATCAGGACTCTTGCCCAATCCAACAGTCGATCTAGACTCCATGTCCATTGGGTATGCTTTTCAACTCTTTTTATGTATCATTGATTCATGAAAATATCAATATAAAAAAATTCTGTATTATCATGTGTTAATAAAGGACACTTTTCTTTGCCAAAAAAAAATAATAAAGGAGACTTTTCCGTACACTCAGAATACTACACTTATCCAAGTGGATGAATGATAGGCGACCGATGGTAAAATATTCTATCACTGTCACTAAAATAAAATATTAAGTAGAGAGTAGACAGTAGAGTTCAATCTCTCAAACCCTTAATCCTCCGGTTTCATATGCTACATGGCTTAACCATTAAGTTACTGTAAAAAAGAATGAGTCATACACTTGGATCAATAAAAATGTAACAAATGTTTATGTACCTGACGATTGGGTGTGTATTTCACATGGCCATTGTTTTTTTTTTTTTTTGAAACAACAATATATTCATTAACTAAGAGGATAAGATACAACTCAAATCAGAGTTTAATAATTCCAGAAATTCTGGATGAACATTGAAGGCAATTCCTAGAGTTACAAGGCATAAGTAGTTCTTGGACAACCAATCAGCTACCTTGTTTGCAGATCTTGGGTATGCTCTTTTGTACCACTTCTATTTTATCCTAGATGTTGTCTGATCGCTGATGTGAAACTACTGCAGCATGACTTACTGGACCTGGGACGTAACAGTTATGTTGGGCATCTCCGTAGCTATTAGGTATGTTTGCTAGCCACTGGATGAACTGTGTCCAACTAATCCAACAGTCAATCATAATCCACAACATTTAAATATGATTTTTGTGTTGGTTTTGTTGCAGTATTCGAGTGGGTAATGAGCTGGGGGCAGGAAATCCAAGGGTAACAAAATTTGCAGTGATTGTAGTGATGGTGAGCAGCGTTGCTATCAGTTTAATCTTCATTGCTATTGTATTTAGCTGCCAAGTTGGATTGAGCACACTCTTTACAAATGACCCTGAAGTTATTAAAGGAGTTCTTGAAACCATTCCATATCTTGCCATCGCTATTCTACTCAACGGCGTTCAACCTATAATTTCAGGTAAATCAGCATGCGTGCATTTCGAAATTAAGCTACTATTCTTAATGTTATTGGTATTGTTTTAGCTCATTAACCATACAATCCTTACGAGAATTAAGATTTCTAATGTGATAGTAAACATTAAAATTTTAACCAATCAAGTAATTGGCTGATTAATTAAATTATTTGTTAATCAAATTATTAAATTGAATTTGAATTTAGACAAAATCAATTAATATTAAATAAAATGGCTAATATGCCCTTTATTATATGATTCCAAAATTATTTTTTAGCTTCTGTGGTCATGAATTTTAGTAAAATATTTTTGTTCTTTAAATTCTTATATGTAGTTTTATCAAAATTTTATATTAATTTATATTACATCCAACAAAATACTGTATACAAAATTTGCTTTCGACAAATTAATTAGTTTAATTAAATATTTATCTGTATTTTAAAATATTTTTTATTAATTTTATCATTTGCCTATGTAAGAATTTTTAAAATATTAATTAGTATAGAGTTTATTCATTAGAATAAAGTTTATTTTCTTGAAGAGTACTATTTTCTTTTTAAAAATAAAAATTTTTACAATTATTTCCCATAAAACCCAAAAAAATCTAGCAAAATAATTCCATATAGGAAATCCATGTCTATTTTTACTTTTTTAACTGTAAAAATTACTATTTAATTTATGAATTTATCTATTAATTTTGTATTACTTTTTTAAAATATAGAATTTTGTGATTTCATTTTGTTAAAAAATTTACTTGAAATTATACAAAAAAAAAATCATATAATATATCAGCTCTAACTATTTTAGAATTAAAGTTTAGTTGATAATGCTCAACAACTTGCAAATTTTTATTATATTAAAATCTCATTTGAAGTATCACTTTATTATTGTTGTGTTCATGCTATTACTATAGTAGAGAAATTATTATTTTAACATCTGAAGTTTAATTTCTTAATCTTTAATTTACATAACTACTTGAATTAATTACATAACTACTTAATTAAATTTAAATTAATTCAACACTTTTCAATTTGAAATAGTACTTTACAGCATTTAACAAAAATGTCGTACACTAAAAAGTTAGTTCATAAAATTTTAGAAAGAAAATGATAAACATAAAAATGATACTATAAGATACAATCATGAATATTAGCATAATAATATAAAGTAGACTACATTTTTGGGAACGTGAGAGGCAAAACTATATTCAATAATAACAAAGGTTACATAAAGTTTATAAAAGCATAGAATGACCAATATATTGGTCAATGATAGAGTAAAGATAGTTGTGATATGACAAACTATAAGAAGTTAGAGCATATCCTTAACTAACAGTATTTGACTGGAGATAATCTTTATCACCCTCCCATAAGTTGTATTAGTCGGGATTGGACAGACAACTTGGATTTCATGAAAAGAAAATGGGATTTGCTGAAGGACTTTGTGAAAATATTAGCTAGTTGATCTTGAGAAGAAATAGTTCCTTTTTCGCTACCTTATCTTAGACAAAGTGAAAATCAATTTCCAGATGTTTGGAACGAGAATGAAATATTGGTGTTGTAGAGAGATATGTTGCACTTAAATTATCACACCACAATATGGAAGTAGAAGTGGTAAGAATGCCAATTTTGTTCATCAAGGAACAAACCCACTGTAACTCGGAGATAGTGGCAACCAAGGCACGATACTCTGCGTCTCCGCCTTAGTTAAGATTTGGCTACAGTACGTTACTTGTGAGAACCCCAAGTAATCAGGTTGTTGCCAACATAAATGCAAAATCATGCAGTGGACTTTCGATCATCAATGTTACTGCCCTAATCTGCCTCACTATAGGCCGAAACATTGAAATTAGACGATGCAGAGATGAATAAACCATATTGAATGGTTTGTTTGAGATATCTTAAGATGCATTTAATAGCGACCCAATGATCGGTTGTTGGTGCGTGCATGTATTGTGAGACTTGATTTAATGCAAAATAAATTTATGGTCGTGTTAAGAAGAGATATTGTAAGTTACCCACTGTGCTTCTATATAATGTAGGATTTGCGAATGGGTGGCCATGTAATTGAAGCTAAGTTTTGGAACAGGCCGGTGTAGACATACCATTAGCGTCTTCCATCTTTGACTTCACTAATAAATCTTATATATATTTAGATTGGGTCAATAGTATTCCGCCTTTGGAATGCATGGCTTCAATGCCTAGAAAATATGTAACTTCACCAAGATCTTTTAAGGCAAAATTTTATTGAAGAGAATGAATAACTTTATGAATGAATATAATGTCACCACCAGTGATTAAGATATCATCCACATAAATGAGGCAAAAAATTTGCAATGCAACTTCTCTGTAGAAGTACAAAGAGCTATCAGTCTTGGAATTTTAAAAATCAATAGAAGTGAGAGCTGTAGTTAAGTGGGTGAACCACTGTCTTGGAGCCTATTTTAACCCATAAATGGATTTCTTTAGCTTATATACATGGTTTGGATAAAAGGAGTTAATGAAGCCTTATGGCTGAGCTATGTAGATGTCTGCATTAAGAGTTTCATGTAAAAAGGCATTGGACACATCCAACTGTTTTATAGTCCATCCTTTAGATACAACCAAAGAAAGAATCAATCGTAGTCAACCCTTATACGTTGATGAAAACTTTTTGCTACCAATCATGCTTTATAATGATAAATAATTCCATTTGGCTTTCTTTTAATACGGTATACCCAAGCATGATCGTGGTACAAGTGCCCAAGTGTTATTGTTGATCATGGCATCGTACTCAGCTAGCATTGCTTTTTACCAAACAGGTGACATAATGGATTTAGTGAAATAGCTTAGTTCAATGTCATTTATGCAGGGAGAAAGAAAAATTTTAAGTTTGAGAGAGCCGATTTGAGATTGAGTAATCATAGGATATTTGTACCGAGGTAGAGGTGCATAAGGGGAGAGATCAACAACAAGTGGTAAGCTTGGAGATGATGTAGTGTGAGGTTGTGATGGCATTGGACTGTTGGGACATGGGGAAGCTAGAGGTGATTGTGGTTGATTTGAAGTAAGACTAGGATAGGTTGGTATAAATAGGGTTGGTAAGAAAATTATTATTAGGGAAAAGTCTACAACACCGGATTGAGCATCACCACTCGAGAAGAATGGAAATTCCTATTCATAAAAAATGTCATAGCATGAGATAAGAATTTTATGAGACATAAGGTCAAGACAATGGTAACCTTTATAAAGTTTGCTATACCCCAGAAAATACACTTTTGAGAGCGAGGTTCTAATTTATTAGAAGTATATGGTCGCAACCAAGGATAGCAAAGGCAACCAAAAATTTTGAGAAAATTATAATAAGGATGTTTGCCAAATAATGAGTAAAAAGGAGTGAGATTATTGAGAATAGGAGTGGGTAATCGATTAATTATGTAAACATTAGTGTCAAAAGCATAGTTCTAAGCTGGTCTCAATAATGTGTCTATATTTTCTTTTGCCACCCCCCAACACCCCACCCCCCCCACAAAATCAGCAAGAAAAATTTTAATAGGTTTACCAAGTTTTTTTTTTTTTAATAATGTGCCTAAAATTGATGAACACACTTAGAACTTCATAATTGTAATCGATAAAATAAATCCATGTATATTTGCTATAATGGTCATAAAAAAGAACATAATAACGATTTCCATCAACTGAATTAATAAGAGATGGGCTCTATAAACTAGAATATACTAATTCAATAGGATCTTTAGCACAAAAAGAAGACACAGAAAATGGAAGTTTGTGACTTTGCTAACACTACAAACATGACATGAATCAAAAGTCTTATTAGAAGAGAAAGGAATATTATTTTGATGAAGTGTTTGACGAATTGTTCGTAAATTCGCATGACCAAGCTGGGATTGCCATTATGAGAGAAAGGACATCATTGCTTGAATAGAGGAACCGAATTATTGAAGGGGTTCAAGGATCATAGAATAGAGGCCTTTTTGTCATTCTGTCCTGTGAGAATGATTTCCTTCATGGCGATATCCTTTACAATAAAATGGATAGAAAAAATTCAATAAAAACATTATTAGCATGAGTAAAAGCATAAACTGATGATAAATTATTGCAAGACTCAAGAACATTTAATATATCTTGTAAACAAAAAGGCTTATTATTAGAATGAACAACATATGAACCATGAGTGATTGGAAGAGTTTTACCATTGCCGATCTTAATTTCATTGGGGCCATGATACTCAAAATGGATGGACATAATTTCCAATTTTAGAGTCAAATGGTGTGTCGCACCAGTATCCAGTATCCATGGCTGAGGACGAGGTTGTGACTGAATATAGGAGGCAAATTTTGTAACTGGGCGAATATGGGGTTGTGTAGGGTGCCGAGATTGATTGTGATTAATTTTTGGAGAAGAACATTGGCATGCTAAATGACTATAACCATAACAATTATGACATTGAAGAATAGAAGATTCAGTGGAGTAAGTGGCCAAATAAGGACTCACAGTGTATGAAGGATGAGTAGAAAAGGAATGGAAATGACCTCTGAAAGTAATAAGCCATATAAAACATCAAAATAGACAATATCGAAGCGGTTTCCAAAGACTTGACAAAAGGTCTATAATTTGAACCCAAACCATTAACAATTACGTGAACTAAATCATCTTCAGAAACGTGACTATTGAGGGAAGCCAACTGATCAAACATGCCTTTTGCAAGTTGTGTATATAGTCCAATAGTTTCATTATTTTCCGTCATCAACTTGTAGACTTTGGATTTGACTGTTCAAATTTGAGCCTTCAAACTTAAAGCGTATGTATCATCCAAATTCTACCATGCACTGTGAGCTGTTTGAGTACCACAACTTGCAGAATAAAACTCTCAATGATGGAGCCAATAATCCAGCTAAGACAAGCTGGTCATGTTGAAACCAAGTAGAATATGCAACATTTAGATTATTATCGACTGTATTTAATGGTGGTTCAGCACTACATACCATCCACATGACTTGCTAAGTCATAACTATAAAGTAAAGGTAATAACTGGTCTTGCCATAAAAGGTAGTTATTTGAGTTGAGTTTAATGAGAAGTTGATGGGCTATGTGAGGTAGAGAAGAAACATATGTGGTAGATGCAAGAACCAAGGTTATGGTGTTAGAAGAGCTCGTAAACATGATATCAAAAAATAAAAATAAATGTTAGGCATTCATAAGAGCTTTGATACCATGAGAACATGGGAGGGAGAACTATATTCAATAATAACAAAGGTTATAGAGAGTTTATACAAGTATAGAATGACCAATATATTGGTCAATGATAGAGTAAGGATAGTTATGATTTAACAAACTACAACAAGTTAGAGTATATCCTTAACTAATCGTATTTGAGTGGAGATAATCTTTATCAATTTTTTACCTTTAATGAGTTTAAATAAGAATACAAATATTATTTTTAATTACTTTAATAGATTGAACTATTAGTTAATATAGAGTGTATAAACTTTTAAATACTCAATTGGATTAAAAAATTCAAAACTTATCACCTTGACTTCTTAACACAAGCTTACATTGAAAACTTTAAAAATTATATTTAATTTGTGCAAAAATAAAAATATGAGGACTTGATGAAATACAATTAAAGTTCAAAACCTCAATGTAACAATATTTGAAAGGTTAAGGATTTAAAATAATTTTTTCCATAATTAAAAGATATATTTGATGTGGAAATATTTACTTTTAATATTAGAAAGTATATTTAATTCAACTCCATCTAAATTAATGCAATACATAATTTAATTTTCATCTCTAAAAAATAAATATAAAATTATCTAAATAAGACTACATTATTATCATAAAAATTTTAATATATCCTTTCATGCTGGCACACTGTGTCTTCATTGATCTTTAATTTATTTATTTTATTTGTCAATTAAGACATGTAAGAGATCAATGAAGCAAAGAAATATAATTAAATTGAATATCTTATGAGATGAAAATAAATAAATAAATAATACTAATATACCACGACCAAAATTAAAATTTTGGAAGCTTTAAGTGGCAAATTGAATATTTAGGATGATAATGTGATCTAGTTAAAATGTTAGGGATAATAAGTGTAAATTACCCGCAGTCATTTATATTAATAATGATGAAAAAAAAAAAAAAGTAATCAAATTGAATAAAAACAGTTAATTCAATTCTAAAATTTTCCAAGTGATTAACTAAAACAACCAAACAAGTGAAAGCCTTGGAAGCATAAATAAATAAACAAATTTGTATTTGTTTTATATTTTTTTTTGTGTACCGTAATGTAGATGAATAACGATATCCCGCATAATGGCAGGTGTAGCCGTTGGCAGTGGTTGGCAACATACCGTAGCTTATGTTAACCTTATCACATACTACGGCATTGGTCTCCCTATTGCGTGTGCACTTGGCTTCAAAACCAGTTTAGGAGTAACAGTAAGTTTTTTTTTTTTTCAACTTTTTATACTGATTGACAATTTTTCTTGTTCATGAGCTAAATAAATAAATGAAAAAAGAATTAATATATGTTGTTTTATTCTCTTTTAGGGAATTTGGATTGGGCTTATCATCGGAATTTTTGCTCAGACATTAGTGCTAGTTTTCATTTCTATAAGAACAAAATGGGAAGATGAGGTAAATCTTTTAAATTATTTTGGATTAATTTTTTTAAAATTTTTTAAACTTGTTTTGTACATAATTTCTTATATTTTATCTAATCCATTTAAATTGTTTGATGTGTGGATATTATTAGTAATTTATTATTAAAATACAAAACCTACATTACACTCTTCAACTTTATATTAATAATCTACATATGTGTCAAATAATTAAAATAAGCATTGGGAAATTTACAATTTACCGATCAGAAAAAAATTTTGTTCATTTATTTATTTATTGAATATTGCATGTAAAAGATAAATAGGGGTGAGCATGAGTTGGAAAAATTTGAGAATTGAAAACTTTTCAGAACTATATCAAATTTTATAAATTTACGTACAAAAAATCTTCAATATCATACGAAATTTAAAAATCATCATGTTGTACCATCCAATTTTTTAGGATGGTTTGCTACAATGATTCAATTCTTTTAAAATTGTTTGGTATTGTAAGATTCAAAACAGAGATTTAGTATTTTTTAAACACTTTTAACACCAAATGTCGATATTTTGATATAAGAAAAATCATAATTAATTTTAAATAAAATTTACAAAATAAAAATAATTTATTTAAAAGTACAAATAAAAACATACTATCAATTTAAAACTAGTACATGTATTAAATGCTTTTTAAAAAAAATCTTAATACACTAATTTTTTTATTAAATTAATTGAATTTAATTGCACATTAAACATAATAATAATAATAATAATAATCAAGGAAAATAATTTGTTCTATCATCAGTTTTAAAACCAATTATCAATTAAATCCTACTTTGAAAGTTATTTCGGTTTGCTCCTTCAACTTTATAAATTGTGTTAATTCTATCCAACTTTATTGAAAGGATTTAATTGTATTTTTAAAAATTACTTTTAAATCTCTATAAAATAAAATCAACAATTATTCAATTTTTCTTCTTTTTTAAGAAAAATAAAATTTGAAAAATATTTTTAAGTTTTAAATTTTAA
>CATIWK010335183.1:0-27506 GCA_949634005.1 Mallotus japonicus | reverse complement strand
TGCATTACTCGTGCAAGGTTTTCATCAAGCTTCAGCTGATTCATCTCTTTTCCTCAAGTATACTTCTCATACTTGTCTTGTGCTTTTAATATATGTTGATGATGTGATAGTTGCAAGCAATGATATGGCTGCCATTGATGATATCAAACGTTATCTTCATGCTACCTTTCAAATTAAAGATCTTGGTACACTGAAATTTTTTTTGGGATTGGAGGTTGCTCGATCTACACTTGGTATTAACCTTTGTCAGCCGAAATATGCTTTGGATTTGCTTCATGAGACAGGTTTTTCAGGTGCTAAATCTGTCAAAACTCCTATGGTAGTTAATCTTAAACTTTCCAAAGATGACAGTCCTTTATTAGATGATATGACCGGCTATAGGCGTCTTATTGGCAAGCTCCTTTATCTTACAACAACTCGGCCTGATCTTTCATTTGTTGTTCAGCAACTTTCGCAATTTCTTGCCTGTCCTACTCATCTTCACTTAACAGCAACACATCGAGTCCTTCGTTACATCAAAGGGACACCTGGTCAAGGGTTATTTTTCCCTTCCAATAATGATCTCAAAATCAAAGCTTTTTCAGACTCTGATTGGGCGTCTTGTATTGATACACGCCGTTCTGTTTCTGGTTATTGCGTGTTTCTTGGGGCTGCCTTGGTCTCTTGGAAATCAAAGAAGCAACACACCATTTCCCGTTCTTCAGCTGAGGCTGAATCTCGAGCTCTCGCTGCGGTAACTTGTGAAGTTCAATGGCTCTCGTATTTACTTCATGATTTTCACTTCGATCCTGGTCCAGCTTTGGTTTATTGTGATAACCAATCTGCAATCAAAATTGCAGAAAATCCTGTCTTTCATGAGCGTACCAAGCATATAGAGATCGACTGCCATCTTGTTCGTCAAAAACTTCAGGAAGGTTTGATTCATCTTTTCCCTGTTTGTACCCATCATCAGCTTGCTGATTGTTTCACCAAATCTTTACCTTCTCCTCAATTTCATGCGTCTATTCGCAAGCTGGGTATACAGAATCTGTATACTCCACCTTGAGGGGGGCTATTGGACATAAGAAATGGACAGCAGCGCTAGCTTACATGGTCATCAGCGCTACGTGAATTGTAACAACGCTTAAGCGCTACATAGCGCTCCACCATCATTACCATCAACCGTTTATGAACAGAGTTAACATAACTCTACTAAATTATGCTTATGTGTAAACATTGTATTGGTTGGTTGTAAATATCTTAACAATTAGTTAGGATACTGTTAGTTAAGCTGTTAGTGAGCTGTGTATATATATGAACCAGTCACTGTAGAATAAATATAAGGATGAAAAGATTCGTATTTTCGTTATATTCAGTTAGATTTATTTTTTTTTTAAAATAACAACTCGTATTTTAGAAAAATAGTACATGTAATTTTAGTAAATTATCAATTTATAATTTGGTAAGGAGTCGTGTAAAGTTTTAAAAGAATTATTATCTTATTATTTTATTGAAATTATTAATTTAAAACTTTAGCTTAAGTAGGGACTGAAAAAATTAGTATTTAATACAGATTATTAGTTTATCAAATAGTAATTTATAGATGTTTTATTGTAAATGACATGTATTTTAAATACTCTATATGTAAACATTAAATAATTAACACGCACTTCAGGTTAATAAATATATATTATTTAATTATCAATCTCTATTGGTGCAAATAGCAAGAAAAATTTAAATTTATTATTGAACATTATATTTGAAGAAGAAGTAAATTTTTTTTTTTTAGTTTTTTATATAATTTATTTGACTTAAATTTTAAAATAATATGAATTCATATGATTATCAACATGCATAATACATATAGATATTATTTATATAATTAATAAACTATTTTTTTTATCAAACTATAATAGAGAAGGGGAGGATGATCTCGAAACCGAGTCCCTCTTTTATACCACAAAAATGCCAGACCTCATGAACTTAGTATATTAGTATCTATTATTACATTTAACGACTTAATATATAAATAAAGATGTAGATTTAAAGTAGACAAAAGATAAAATTCTCTTTAATTAATTTTATCCCAACATGCAAATTGCATAAGCTTCATTCATCTCTCTCTTTCCCTTCATTATCATCATCAATGTTATCCCATCCCCAACTAGTGGCAGGCTGGAGGCCGACCATGTTGCCCACTAACCCAAACTACAAGATAATGAACCTATCTACCTTGCAGCTTAGGTATAAGTCCAAAAATTAAATTAAATTTGGACCTCTCTTTACAACCTGAAATGACCATAATGTCCCCCATCTGCAGTGCTGTTTAAAGTTCATCAATGGTGGAGCTTGGGCAAATGGATTAGGGTAATAGTGGCAACACAAAATTAGTTTTGATAAAAGTAAAGGGTGAAATAGCTGTTGCTTTTAAGCAGCCAGCTAGCTATAACTCATTAACTCCATGATCTAGTGGAAAGACCAAAGTTCCTTTCGTGTATACCACGAACAAAATTAAAAAACACAAAGATGCTCATTTCTATATGTTTTAGTTGGGTTCTATGCCGCACTTTTACCTTATACTACCTGGATTGTAAGGAATATAAAAGCAAGAAAATTAAATTTTGCATATTTAACTATTAAAAGTAGAAAAATAAACTAAAGGAAATTATTACCCCTTATTTTTCTTGTAAAAAGTGAAATTAATATCAGTGAGTAACTAGTCAAGTGGTAGCTATCTTAAGGTGTAGCGTTCGAATTCTGCCGTCGTCAATTTAAAAAGGAAGGATTACCTCCTGTTGTACAACTCATTGATGTTTAAGTCATATAACATTCCTATTAAAAAAAAAAAGTGAAATTAATTACACTATAAATTGGGATGTACATTGTAGTTTAAAATTTTATTTCCTTTTCAAATATTTTTTTTATTAATTTCTTTTAAGTTATCAAAGACAATAAAATCTACAATTTTTGTTCTCTCCCTTTCCTCTCCCTTCCCTTTAAAAAATCTTTTCCTCTCCTCTTTAAAAAAATCTTCCCTTCCCCTTTCATATATGGTTGTCATGAATAGTGTGTGACTTTGTCTCAAAAACAATATACGTAGATCCGGTCTTAATACATCAGCATTACTTATGAAGTATATATTTTTTTATCAATTTATTTTTAATCTATAAATTAATTATACAAACGATAATATTTTATGTCTTGCACCACCACGTAAATAATTTCACTACGAATTGGAAAAATTTTTATTACCTCTATATTTACATGGGCCACCAAAAAATTTTAAGAGCAAAGGTGAAAAAATAAATAAATATGTTCCTTCCTCTGCTACTTATATCCTAGCTTGTACCATGTACCACTGTCTTTATTTTTTTGAACAACTGAAAGGTCAAGAGGGGAGTGGTGGATTGAACACTATCCTTATTTAAATATTTCAATTTAATAAAAATAAGATTTTGTTAATATTTTTCAACATCATTTTTTTTGAAATGATATTTTTCAACATCATTTGAGAAATCCAAATAATCTATTAATATATATAAAGTTGGAACACTAATTTCACTGTAGCGCTACAGTACAATAAGTGACCATTGATTTCATTCCTATTTACAAAATTACCATCGTGTTTTTCCTTCAAATAAAAACAGTTGCCATTGATTTCGCCCCACTCAACAGTTAACTCATTTCTCCCTCCCTTATAGCAAACGACGTCGTTAGTCAACTCACTTCTGTTTTATTTTTTATTTTTTATTTTTTGAATGATTGCATTTTGTGGAGCCTATAAACTCCTTCCACTATATATATATTAGCATAAAAATAAATTTTAATTCATTATTGGACTTATTTTGTACTTTAATGTTGTAAAACATATATTTTATTTTTTTTAAAAGAAATAACTAGTGGTTTGTTGAAATAGGAAAAATAGGTGTGCTGATTTTATAATTTACAAATTTTTTTTTAAAAAAACGTATTGTTGTATATTAAAATTAAAAAAAATATAAATATACTGTAATTAGTTTATATTGTGTTTTTATAGCACCCTAACTTTTCTTTACTTTTTTTTTTTTTTTTTTTTTGGAAAGCTTTTCTTTACTTCTTTCTTAAGTGATTATAATACGAATATTAAATTGGATAAATTTATGGCGTTGACAAAAAAAAAAGTAAATTGAAATATTAAATTGGATAAAAATTATCGGATCAATAAAGTTAGAAAAATTATGGTATGGTATTAATTTTATTAATTTTTATAATATGGTATTAATTTTTTTATGTGGTTATAATATATTTGATTAGTTTTTTAAAAAATAAAACATATATATTTATTTAATTTAGCAGCATTTGCATTGTGAAAAGAAATGTTTTTTTCTTTAGAAAGCAGTACCTTTGTTTATTTATTTATTTGTTTAGAATTTTTTTTTTTAAAAAAAGCAGTTAAACAAAATGATTCTATAGTTTTGAGTTAAATAAAAAATAATAAAATATTATTTTTTTCCCAGTGCTATTTTTTTAATTATTTTTAAAATATGAATTGAATCAGTTGTTATTTTACTTATTTTTTTAGGTCATGTCATGGCTAAAAATGATGTTTACCAAAAATACTATGTACTAATAAATTTAATATAAAAAATTATATGTGTTGATCAAATATCTTATTTAAAATTTTTCAATCCCGCCAAAAAAAACTTTATATATATTTGTTTGTCAAATTTAATATTTTAAATTTAAATCTTTTAATATGGTCATTTTATAATAGAATCACTAAATAATTGTTATTTTTATTTCTATTTTTTAGTTTTTTCTTGGAATTATCACCAAATAATTGTTAAAAAATTATAATTTTAATTAATTTTTCTTTTTCCTTGCAGGCTTGATGACCAAGATGAAGATAAAAATTGATGTTATTTTTATTTTTATGTATATTCTCTTCCTTGCTTTTACATGAAAAATTTGCATAAAACATTAATATTGAAATTATGAACTTAATATTTGTATTAAATAATAAATAAAAATTTAATGTTTATATTAAATAAGGACTTCAGGACTGTACTATACCCGCGGCAAATCGCAGACAAACTTTCTAGTACTTTTATAAAGTGAAACACAATTATTTATACATCTAAAATAAACAAAAAAAAAAGTACTTATAGTTGATATTTGGAAGAAATACAATAAAATACTCTATGATTAGATGCTTTTTCACTTAAAAGTTGTGGTATTTTTTTTCTAACATTTAAGGCTTATGATTCAATTTTACTTGCATTTTAGTACCATACTCATTAATATTATTAAAAGTATATGATGTAATGTTAAAATAATATAGATATTTAATAATAAAATTATTTATTAAGTAGTATATCATTGAACTAACTAAAATAAATTCATAAAAAATAAAAATAAGTAGTATTATTAATTTTATTAGGAATAAAAAGAAATAATTTTTAAAATAAACTTATAATATTTTTAAAAATATCTAAGAAGCTATATTAATGGTAAATCATATGTAAAACATTTTTATTAGTGAAAGGTGATATTGTCGGAGAATATATCCCACATTGAAAACTTACAAAATAATTAAGAGCTTATAAATGGTGTAGATTGGACTTTAATACAAGTCAATTGGTTTTGTGTTATATGGGCTCAACTCCATTTATAAGTCCACATGTGTGTGCGTGAGCCAATACTCTCGAGGCCCGTGGATTCTTTCTTAATTTCTGGATGTTCAGTGAATTCTTAACAGATGTTGTATTGAAATGTTAAAAAAATAAAGTCATATAAATATCATGAAAAAACTACAAATTTATAAGTGAAAATGTATCTAACTATAACTTTGTTTTTATTTACTCCTTGATATTTTTAGTAAATTAAGATGTTGAAATGATAATTTATAAATTGAGAAGGTAAACTAATCCATAGTTACTTGATCTGCAATAAATAACATTATTTCAGATGTCCAAACAATATTTTTATAATAAAAGTGATTATAATTAATTTTTTTAGCAAATTGAAATATTAAAATGATTAATTTATAATTTAAGAGAACAAATTGATAAAACTTACTAAATCAAATGTGCCGCATATGTTGTCCTAAGCCAATCATATGTAATATTTAATTTACAATAAGCAATAAACAGATTCAATGTACATGTTCATCATCAACCTCTTTTGAGATTAAATTTAGATTATGTTCATAATGCATGAATCTCGTTACATATTTTTGCTTTGGTTCGAATAAAAAGGACCTAGGGATATCATATATATTAAGTCAAACTTCTAATAATTTTATGTAAAATAATATGTTCATACAAGCATATAATTTTATCAGCTAGCTTTCACATACTATATTAATTTTTATTTTTCTATTTTTGTGCAAATTTTGAATTTCTAAAAAAAAAAATCAACAATGAGACTTAGAATTTTTTGGAAATGTATAAAAGAATATTAAAAGTTCAATTTAGTTTGATCGTAATTAGTCATTTTTTAAAATATACTTTTAAAGCTTATAGTTGGTAGAGTTCAAATTTTTAATGAGACAAAAATGATATTTAAATGAAAATAAATATAGGATGCTTGAAAAGTATTATAAAAAAATCGTCCGTAAAAATAGTTCAATAATTATTTTTTTAAAAGTATTCTGTTTTGCTATAGTTAATTTGTAGGATCTTATTTTTAGTATTTTATTTAAAATGGGAGAAAGGATTTGTAAGAAGTAATTATGATAAAATAATTAACAATGCAAAAAATAAAAAAAAAATTTTGAAGAAGAAGCCAAGAAAAAAAAAAGAGAAAAATTTAGAAAAAAAGGGCTTCTTCCATTTTGATTTTTTTTTTTTTTTAAGGGATCTTCCTTTTTGATTTTAGTAGTGAATAATAAAATCCATCATGCCCTTATGTAAGGTGAGTTGGTGACCATACCATAGAAGTAGCTCAAAAAAAAAAAAAAAAAAAAAAAGTAGCTCCAAAAGGTGAAACCTTAGGTTAGCAAATTGTGGCTGTGTGGGGATGTCCGTGGACTAGCTAAGATGTGCATATATATATAGGCCAAATACATACCTAGCCTCCTAAATTTATAGTGAAAATCTCATTGGCTCCATATACATAAAATTTGACTTTATAGACACATTAATTTGTGAAATTTGACCTTATAAACACCTCAACTTGTAAATTTTGTATTTTTAAACACCTCCATATTTTTGCTCTAATCTCTTTAATTAAAAAAAATTTTCTTTTAATCCTCATAATTTTTACAAATTATCATTTTGATCCTCTCATTTTTTTTAATTCTTTTATTACTTCAAGGCATAATTATCATTAATATTATTAATTTATATACACTTATATAAATTAATTATTTATAAAAAAATATAAATTAATTATTTATTTAAATTTTAAATGATTAGTAAAATTAATTACCAAATTTAAGTCAATATCTACCAACTTAACTTAACAAATATATAATAAGATGTTAAAAAAAAACTTAACAAATCTAACAAAAATAAAATCATAAATTAAAAAAAAAAACTTGCATCACCGCCCATCACCGTCAGCGTTCACCACCTTTTGCCACCATCATCAACATTTCTTTTAGCCACCAACAGACCTTGGTCCAACTCAATTACCTACCCTGCCACAATCACAACCAAAACCAACAATCCCCTTGTTCTTCTTCTTCTTACTGAAGTATACAGGAGAAGAGGAAGAAAAAGATGAGGGCGGACCACGGCTGCTTGCTCGACGGAGAAGACGAGCATCACACGACAAAGAAGACGATGACATCGACCAATAATGGTTTGAGAAATGAAACCGGAGACTGAAGAGCTTTGATTTGAGACTAAATTGCACCGTTTTGAGAGGTTTGAAAGGGACTGTGGTGCCGGTGGCCATGGTGGTCGTGCTGGTGAGCCATGCCATGGCTTGGAGGTGGAAATGATTTTAACAGGTAAAAATCTTGAATTCATTATCATCACCCCTCTTTCTTTTCTTCACTTGTTTTTTGTTTTGTTTTGTTTTTTTAACTTTCATCATCTTCATCATTTTATCTTTACCACCTTCACCTGCATTTTTTTAATCTCTAGCACTTGCATCAGTCATCAGCGACAACACCCACAAGAAGCAACAAGAAATAATAATGGCAACAACACCCACAAGAAGCAATGAAGAAGCAGCAACAACAAATCCTTTTTTTATTTTTTTTGGCTCATCACTTTCCCTATAGAAGTTAATGTTTTGGTCTGATTCATTTTACTAAAAACATTGTCACCAATTTCATTGTTGCTACAATTGTTGTTGTTGTTGTTGTTGTTGTTATTGCCCATTGTTGTGATAGATTGGTGGTGGTGGGAATGGATTTATAACAGATGTATGTGGTGGTGATGGATTTGTTATAGGGGTGGTGGTGGCGGTGGCGACGGTGGATGGCATGGTGGGTGTGAAAGAGAAGGTGTGAATGAGAGAATTCAATTTACAATTTACAATTGTCAGTTATTTTATTATTAATTTTAAATTTTTACAATTTACAATGTAAAATTTATAATACTTTATAACTTTATTATTGTTGTAATATGAATTTTTTTATGATTTTATAAATATTAAGGTATTTTTAAAATTTTTAAGTTATTTTAATTTTATTTTAAAATAATTTATTTATTTGTAAAATAGTTGTAAATAATATTTTTATTATTTTAGCAGATTATAGAGTTAGTTGAACAAAGTATATGTTTAAATAATTTTTTTTGTGTACAATATTCAATTTGACCCTATTTAAATTTTAAATATAAATTTAAGGATGAAAAAGAAATTTGTCAATCCAAGGCAAGAACTAAAAAGAAATGTGTCAACAAAAGGTAAATTGAGCCCATTTCTCAGCTGGAGCGCGTGAGTTCACTTTCAGTACGAAGGTATTTACAAGGCCACATTTTACAGGTTGAGGTGTCTATAAAGTCGAATCTTACGTATAGGGAGCCAATGAGATTTTCACTACAAATTCAGGGGGCTAAGTATGTGTTTGGCCCACATATATATATATATATATATATATATATATATATATATATATATATATATATTTCTATATATGTGTCAAAGGAAGAAGGATGAAGATGGGAGTTTTTGTGGTGGCAATTTCTATGAGACATTGTTGTGTGTCTCTATTGGTGATAGGTGCCATAAAAATATACATTTTTTAAAATAATAATAATACTGCTAGTAACAATATTTGGATTATATAAATTTATTTTTGCATAAATGATAATTTCAATTTAATTAGAAGTTTTGATGTACATAAACGTAGTCTAAGAGATCGCCAAAAAAAAATAATAACTATTATTTTCAAGAGAATTATGAATTTTTTAAACATCAAATAAATTTGAAATGTTATTTAAAATAGAAAATTATTACAAAAATAAAAATATTACGATTATCACAATCTAAATTCAAAACTATCAAATGCTATTATAATAAAAAATATAATCAACATCATATGCAGGTATAATTCATGAATAATAAATTTATTTAAAAAATTTAAATTCCTTGCTATTTAAATCATCGAACATGAATTATATAAAAACCATATCAATTATAAGAAGATACTAGATTTGTATTGATAAAGAAAAATACAATTTGAAGCCGTACTCTTCAATTGATTAATTAATTAATTGACTTACAAAGCAATGGCACTTTTTTTTTTTTGAATAATACAAAGCAATGCCACCTTAGTCCTTACTTTCAAAATAGTGTAATTTCATATATATATATATATATAAACAAATTGCTAATAAGTAAGTCTTATTTTCATTTTCGATTTCTTTTTTTATCAAAAAAAAAAAAAAAATCGCGTTGAGAAGTTATGTCTTTAAAGAGTGACTAATAAACATGGCATGTAGATTTTTTAGTCAGTAATTACTTAAAAAGCTCTAGATGTATAATAAATTTTATTGCATTTCCAATTTCTCCTTTGAAATTTTAGTTTTTTTTAAAAAATAATAATGAAATTTTAGGATAAATTTTAAATGAGTATATCAATATAAAAACCTTTTTTGGTTGAAAATTGGTTAAAGTTTTCAATAATTTCTAATAATACTTTTAATCATTATTTAAAAGTAATAATTCAGTGAAATAAAATAATTTTTTGTTTAATATATAAAATTATTGTGATAGTTTTAAATTTTGATTGTTTGATAATTGATATATATTGAAATTAAAATAAATTAAATAATAATTTTTTTGAAAATATGATCAGGACTTGATATTGTTTAAAAAAAAAAAAGACTATGATAAGAAATGCATTTTGATAAAAAGGATCAGAAAAGTTAAAACTGAAAAACTTCAAGCCCCAGCTTGAATAATGTGTTTTTCAGTTTCACTTCCAGTCTTCGACCATGCTCTCTCCATTTTCGAGAGAAATGAAAAAAAAAAAAATCACTACCTCTAAATCACCACCTCTAAATTACTATATTATGCACTTTTATTATAGAAATAAAGATCTTAGTCATCTCTTTTTTTTAAAAAAAATTTAATTATTGACCATTGCTGATTATTTTTAGACCGATAATAGTTCATTATTACTTTCTATTTATTTTATTTTTACTTTTATTTTTATATTTAATAAATACAGATTTTCAATATGTTTCCTTTGTTTATTTTTTGAGAGAAATTATTGAATCTTTTTTATGAAATGTTTACCCTTTATGGAATAGTATTCCTCTATGAATTTTAAATATCTATCATGTCATTAAAATTTTGTTGATATTTTTGTAGTCAAACTTATTTAAACTCATTAGATGCAATATACGAATTATCAAATTGCACATTAAAAGAATTCTGTAAATGGGACTAAATAATAGCGATAAAAAATTTCATAATAATAAAATTTTAATTTGGTACTTTTTAATTGTGCTTTTTAAATTATTTTTTTGTCAAGATGTATTTTAATTGAAATTCATCTTTTTTCTCAAAAACATTATAAAAATAAAAGTGAAATAATTCTTTTCAAGAATACCATAAGGTGCATACAAATTCTAATTTTTGCCATCATTAATTTATAGATTAAATTTTATTTGATTAAAAAAATTTTATTATATAGTTTACATTATTTAATATTTTTTATTAACATAAAAAAAACTATGAAATAATTTCCTTTAAGCAAACGATATAAGGGAAAATATATATATTTTTTTCCTTTCTCATTTCTGTCATTGCACATTGTTGAAAAAAAAAAAAAAGCTAACTACATAAAAACTAGGGTTACTCATTATGTTAATGACGAATTTTATCATGTGGCACTTTTGCTCTTAACCATTTTTTTTTATATTTAATTTAAATTTTTATTTTTTACTCCATAATATATTAATGTATATTAATTTTTTAATATATTTTTATTGACTTCTTGTATTTCTAACTATTTATTTTAATTTTTATAATTTATTTATTTATTTAATTTTTCACTTTACAACATATTTTTTGAAAAGAAAAATAATTATATTGATTCAAACTAGTAATACATCGATAGAAAAATAATTCTATTAATTTTTCACTTTACAACATATTAATGAGCATTAATTTTTTTTTTATATTTTTATCCTCTTCTATTTATAATTATATCTATCTTAATTTTTAAAATTCTAAATTTGTATAATTAACTATTTCAAAGTTTTAATATTTTACAATTTATTGATCAAACTTTTATATTAACTATAGTTACCAACTATATATTTGCCCCAAGGGGCTGGGTTTGACAGTAATCAGCTAATGGTTACAGCTGGATGTTCCAGACTCGAATCTTGGGGTAGGTAGGGGATAAAATAAATTGATTTGGACTTTAGTCCACTCCCTACCTTAAAAAAAAAAAAAAAAAAAAAAAACTATAGTTACCAACTATTTACTTAAATTTTAATTATATCGGATTGAAAGATTTTTATTTGAAAATAATTCATTTTGTAATTTATAAATATGAATTAATATAAAGTTAAGAATATGTATTTTGCCTTTCTCAAAAAGAAAAGAATACGTATTTTTCTACCTAGGACAAATTTTACCATGTGACGCTTTTATTCATATCCATTTTCTTTAATTTTTATATTTAATTTAAATTTTTTATTTTTTTGACTTCACAACATATTAATGAGTATTTTTTTTTTATATTTTTACTTCTCATCTTTCTAACTATATTTATTTTAATTTTTTATAATTTATTGATTTATTTTTCACTTTATAACATAGTAGTAGTGCGCATTAATTTTTTAATATTTTTGTCCTTTTCTATTTCTAATTATATTTATTATAATTTTTAAAATTCTAAATTTGTACAATCAACTAGTTCAAAGTTTTAATAATTTACCATTTAATGAAAAAACTTTTATATTTCCTATAGTTACCAATTATTTACTCAATTTTTTTTATTATATGGGCTTAAAAATTGTGTAAAAAAGTTAATAATCAAGAACATGATTTTGATTTAATTGATCATCAACTAAGCCATAGTATTGATTAAAAAGTTAATAATTGGAATTACATTTGATGAGGCCATAGGGAAAGAAAAGCCCACAAGTTGCATAAATTAGACTTAGAATAAATGAAGAAAATAGTAAAGGAAATGCAATGTCTAATTAAGCCATTATTTGTATATATGTAAAGGTGAATTAATTGACCAGAATAAATGAAATGGACTTTTTATGAACTTAAACATTAATTAATTGGTCATTAAGCATCTCATATCATTCTTCTTACCATACAGTTGAAGGGTGAGATTCTACCACAAAATTGACATCACTTTTTTTTTTTTTTTTGACCAAAGTAGGGGAATGGGGAGGGGGAGGTGGGTCTCGAACCCGAGACCCACCGGGTATCCCTCAAGCATCTGCCCACTGGGCTAAAGATGCGGGGACAAATTGACATCACTTTTGCACATTTGTCAAAGGCTTCTTCTCATAACACCAAAGTTTGGTAGGTAAAATTGGTAATACCATACAACCAGGAACAAGATTAGTTACATGTACAAACCAAGTCAATATCTTTGGGAATATCATTTTATGCAAAACACTACTTACCCATTAAAATAATAAAAAAACCCCCCAAGTTTTTATATATATATATATATATATATATATATATATATATATATATATATATATATAAAGAAACCATTATTTTGTATTTTTTTTATTTTAATACAAGTCCATATTATAATTTTTATTATATTAAGTTTATTCATGAATAAATTAAGAAATTATGAATTAATATCTTAATATAATGATAGAATTAATTGAGTTTTCCAATTCAAAAAATATTTTTATACAAAATGCATACAAATTCTAATAAAATAATTTATAAAAATGTGGGAGGTTAGGGATATTATTTCTATTTATTTATTTATTTTGCTTTAGAATTATAAAAGCAGATATTTTCAAGAGGGGGTGTGAAAATAAAAAAACAACCCTAAGCAATATTTTTGTGTTTGAGCATATTTAAATTGTTATAGTTTCAGTTTAATTTTATATTTTAATTATACTTTTAACTAATCTAAATTTTGAATAAAATTAGAATTTATTATTATTATTTGAAATCGTACAAATTAAGTGGAATTTTTTTTATTACTTTAGTTTGTAGTTACTTTTATTTTATTTTGTTTTAATCAACATTGGATGAAAGTGATTTTATCATCCAATGGTAGTTATTAACAAAATATATTTTATTTTGTAAAAATCAAATAATCATAGAAAGTACCGGATTAAATTTAAATTTAAATAAAAATAAATAAAATTTTAAATATTTAAAATAATAGCACTATTATTTTTGTAAACTTCAAAAGTAAAAATAAAAATATCAACAAGAATAAGATGATATTAATTTATTCTATACCAACTATATTGATTAAAAATGATTAAAATTAATTGCAGTTTATCATTTGGAACAAAATCATATATTTTTGGGATTGGAAGAATTTTGTTGTGTTATCATTCTATTTGAATTAAACCGAATTAAAAGAGTTTAATCGATTTTAAATACCAATAGTTTTTATTAGGCTTTTTGCTACCTTACATTCTTTTGCGGAAGAAGATTTGCCAACATGAAAGCTAACGCTCGTGTTTATCAACGGCTAGAAAACAAGGTCAATCAATCAATAGATCGCAGCCGATAATCAAGATTACAAATTGTGAGGAAATGAAATCAACAAAACAAGATCAATGACAGTGGGAGTGCATAGGTCTCAGGATCAATGTATACTAAAATCTCATGCATTCATGACATATAAATTTTGTACACACAACCATACATTATAATTTTCTCCCATAGGTATATATATTAGCAATGAACTGAAAGACAAGCAACTCTTTTCTTCTTTCTTTATATTATATATATATTTTTTCTTTTTAAGAAATCATAAAAAATCCAAAATAATAAAAACCAATTTATGAAAGTTTTCACTGAAAAAATTAAAATTAAAAATAATAAAATCCAAATTGATTTATTTTTTTACATTTTTAGTTATTTTTAAAAAATAAAAGAAATAAAAAAAAAAAATTTGAAAATCTGCTCCTTCCATTTTCAGTGTCTTCCCTATATATTCCTCAAACCAGACTCCACAAAACTTTCTCCTCCCTTTTTCTTTTATCTCTATAAAAACCAAAATCTGAAACAACCCATTTCTCTTACTACAACATATTCCTGCAAATTGCAATTGATTTTGGTAATTGAATTTTACATGAGTTGATCAAAGCAAAAGAGATTATTATAACAACAATTGAAAAGGAAAAAAAAAAAAAAAGAAGAAGAAAAGGGGGGCATATTTGTAGAGGAGGATAAGCATGCCCTCAAAATTTTATCATTTCTATTGTGCCTCCTCTCTCAGATCTTAATTCTTTGTTTTTTTGATGAGATTTGGCATCTGGGTTTTCTTTAATTGGTGAGATTTTGGATTTGGATCTTCGGAAAATTTGTAAATTTTTAATCTTTATCAAATCCTTGATTGAATTTTGTTTCTGGGTACCTTTTTTTTGGTTCATTTCTTTTTGGTTTTCAGGTTTGGTTCATTGCAAGTTGATTGTATTGTTGATTGATTGATCGTTGAAGGATCTGTTAGCAGCTTTTGTTTTTCATCAAACAAAAATATACAAGCTATTTGTTTGTTTCTTATATAATTTGTTCAAATAAGGTATTGTTTTTAATTCTTCAATTGATTGTACATGGACATTTCTTATTAAAAGTACCATAGCTTAGATTGCCAATATTCATTTCAATGTTAGACAATTACTTGATTAACTATTATGTTAATTTTGATTGTGGATCCAGTGTCATTACAAAACACATCTATCAGAGTTGAAACTGGGATTTGATTCTTAAAGTAACAGGTGCTTTTTTGTATTAAATTAGTTTGCATTTGATTGGATTGCAATGTATGTTTTGCAGTTTGATGATTTTTATCTCATTGCCATGTAGATAACAAGCAAAAAAAATGCAATCTGATAATGGCAAGTTATTTATTGGTGGAATTTCATGGGACACCAATGAAGATAGACTCAAGGAGTATTTTGGGTCATTTGGCGAGGTGGTTGAGGCTGTAATAATGAAGGATCGAACCACAGGACGTGCCCGCGGTTTTGGTTTTGTTGTTTTTGCTGATCCAGCTGTTGCAGAGAGAGTCATTAAGGAAAAACACAATATTGATGGTAGGATGGTAAGTTTTGTTGCTCTAAAAGCAGCTGCTTTATCAAATAAAATTTCTGAAACTATAGAGGATTATGATGATCAAAATTAGGAAAATAGTTTTATGGAGTTCTGAGCTCAATTTTCTAATTGCAGGAATTTATTTTATTCTGGTTCTTTATTCAGCTAGATTTCAAATTGAGCTCAAAATCACTGGTTTATAGTTGTGTGTTTATTTTTCAGTAATTCATTCGGCATTGCATATAAATTTACAGTTGAGTTTCTAAATGTTGATAACTTATTTGTTATTTCAGCCTTCATTTTTTTTTTCTCAATTAGTGAGTTGTCTACCCCCAGGTTGAGGCAAAAAAAGCTGTTCCCAGGGATGATCAGAATATTCTGAATAGAAGCACTGGTAGTAGCATTCATGGTTCTCCTGGCCCGGGTCGCACAAGGAAGATTTTTGTTGGAGGTTTAGCATCCACAGTTACTGAGACTGATTTTAGGAAATATTTTGAGCAGTATGGGACAATTACAGATGTGGTGGTGATGTATGATCACAACACCCAGAGGCCAAGGGGATTTGGATTCATTACATATGATTCAGAAGAGGCAGTTGACAAAGTTTTGATGAAGACCTTTCATGAATTGAATGGAAAAATGGTTGAAGTTAAGCGAGCAGTTCCTAAAGAGTTATCTCCTGGTCCTAGTCGCAGCCCACTTGGTGGATATAACTATGGTTTGAGTAGAGTTAATAGTTTCCTCAATGGCTACACTCAGGGGTATAATCCAAGTACAGTTGGAGGGTATGGACTTAGGATGGATGGTAGATTTAGCCCCGTTGCTGGTGGCCGAAGTGGGTTTCCTCCATTTGGTTCTGGTTATGGTATGGGGATGAATTTTGAGCCAGCATTGAGCCCTAGTTATGGAGGGAATGCTAATTTTAGCGGCAATCTCAATTATGGACGGGGAGTGAGCCCTTACTATATTGGTAATACGAATAGGTTTGCAAGTCCTATAGGATATGATGGAGGTAATGGAGGAAATAGTTCGTTTTTCAGTTCAGTGACTAGAAACTTGTGGGGAAATGGGGGCCTCAATTATAACACTAGCTCAGCAAGCTCCAATGCATACATGGGATCTGGAAGTGGAAACATGGGAGGGAACAATTTCGGCAACAGTGCAGTTAATTGGGGTTCTTCGACACCTTCAGCACAAGGTGGAGGAAGTAATGTCTCCAACAGTAACCTGAATTTTGGGTATGGAGGCAGCGAAAACAGTTTTAGTCTTGGCACTGGTGGATATGGAAGAAACAGTGGGAACAATTTGGCCACAACTTCATCATATGCTGCCTCAAATGGCAGCTTTGATGGAACCTTTGGAGATCTTTATGGTGGAGTTTCTGATTATGGGGACCCCACGTGGCGAGCATCAAACCCTGAGCGAGATGGATCTGGCTCATTTGGTTATGGCCTTGGCAATGCCGCTTCTGATGCTTCAGTAAAAAATTCTGCCGGTTATGTTGGTGGTTATAGTGTTAATAAGAGACAGTCAAATAGAGGTATGAGTGTCTTATCTGGTATCTTTACTTAAATGCTTGCTCTGTCCTTTGAAATATATTGCTGGAATTCTTAGGGAATGTCTTACTGAATCTCTATGGATGCTTGTCATATTTCTGCAAGTATGCTTGAATATCAAAACCATTATTAAGACAATGAATTAATATCTGCTTTCTACATTCCTTTTTAGTGGAATTTTTATAGTTTATAATTGTATGCCTAGATATGGTACAAGATTTTGTATAAAACTTTGTGTTTTGGAAAGATGATGTAATAAATTTAAAATTGGGATCTGTTATGCCACGCATAACTTTGTTTGCTGTCATTTGGGTGCATTTATTGGACTAGATGTCCCTCCACTCCATGTAATCCATACAACTTTCGATCATTTGTGTTAGATTTTTCTTACCAATAGTTTTTGGTTTGTTTACAATGACAAAAAGGAATCATGTTGCTCTTTGTTCATATGAAGTACATAGGAATGCAATAAATTATGCTACAGTTACTTCATGTTAACCTCATGGTTGAGTTTAAAAATTATAACAAATAGCTGAATGAGCTTAAATATCATAGTTCAAAAGAGTAGTAAAACATTATTTTGTACATTAGGCATCACATATCTGCGCACTCTTACTAATATTAAAGAAAGTTGGTTGGGGATCTGAGGAGCTATTATTTTTTGGATCTCAGGTGAAAAGCTGGGAGCAGATTCCTTATTTTTAGAACATAATGCTAACTCAGCATTTTTTTCTTCTTTTGTATTTCTTAATACTGTAGTTATTAAAGAAGCAGGCATGTGCCTGATAGAGGAGGTGGAAAAGAGGACCAAAATTCATTGCAAATAAGCTTTTATAATACATTAGTCTTATATAGTAGGACTACTGATGCTAATGCATGTAATAACGTAAAACCCACATAAAACTTAGTATCAAAGTTTTCTAAATCTGAAAGAAAAAATAGAATGGAAGATGCTAAGGAGATTTGAAAAGTTAAACAATAATCCTTTTCCTACTACTAAACAGCTGTAATTCATAAAGCATTTGTCACAACAGAACTACTCATCATCAAGCTTGTCTTCATAACAGCTGCTGCTGAGTTTATAGATGGGAGAAGCCTTAGAAAAAATGGCTTAATCTTCACCTTTCCTTTTTCGCTTACTCTTCACCTTTCCTTTTTTTCTCATTTCCCCTTGTCCTTTTTATGATCTTGTATTGATTTGGTATGGTCGGGTTGTGCGACATAAAATAAGGAAAAGAAAAATACTAATTTTAGTTCAAATGTAAGAGAGGTGTGCCTTGCCCAGGTGTGTACCTTTGAAATATAACTTGCCTTTTGGGCTCTTGGTGCATGCACCTCGGCAGATCTTTAACAACTATGCTGATGCAATTTTGGTTCAAGCTTTATGAAATGATTTGATCTTCTTGATCATATTAAGTGATTGAAATAAGATATTGTGGCACATGTTTAGACGAGGAGATTAGAAAATAAAGTTCCTCATTTGCCTTGACAAAATTTTTGCAGCTAACTAATGATTCCTTGTGAACTTTATTGGAGGCCATACAAGCAGTTAATCATACTGATCTATGTTTCCAAGTTCAATTCTTGTTTATTCTGTTGTCTCTCTTGGTTTCTAACTCAAGAAGTTTAAATTCTTATTGTTAGCAGTGCATTTATTGATATTTATGCATACTCACCATTGTTGAGGTGTAGACATGTAATGGTAATCTTCTCATGCCTGTACTTGTTTCTAACAAATAAGGCATGGTAAGTTTGCAAAAAAAATGCTTTTTTTTTTTTTTTTTGCTTGCCTCTTTAGGTCTTTGTCCTTAACCTTGATATTGACAAAGATACGAACATACATGCTGTGCTACTGATGTTAGGCTCCATAATCCAAATTAGCTGGCCCCTGCTTATTTTTGTGTTGACATGGGCAACTGGAATAGCATTTTTGGTAATTGAAATGCAATATTGGTATGCTGCCCTTTTTAAATAAGAATATATGTCCTGTAAGCAATTTGGGAGCCCGAAATGTGCTGCTTAGGTGCAAATGTTGTAGCATTTTGTATATAGTCGATAAAGGAAAAAAAGGCATTGTTTATTGCTGAAAGACCTTATTTTTTTGGTTTCTTGTTCATTAGGCCTAAAAGCAATTCCTTTTTATTCTCTATGTATTATATACATTTCACTCCTTGCACTCCCTTTATCCCTTTCTGTTCATGTTTCATTTCATGTGTCTAATATTTGCTGTCACTAAATTAAAATAATTTTTTTCTTCATCTTGTAATACTCTCTTTCATTGCATTAACTATATGTTGGGTAGTATCTAAACTGAAAAATTTTTCTACCCAGCATTTAGTTAATGTAATGAAAGAGAATATTACGGGATGAGAAAGAAAGTTATATATATATATATATGCACTTTAAGTGAAATAGAGAAATTACAATATGATTTGTGTGAATGCGTTACCTTTGTGTAAAGCAATGTGCTTGTATTTATGGGACTGCTTTAGGGAGCTTTTCCTTTATTGTGCTTCTTAGTGTAGCCCAGAAATCTCAGCCCACTCAGCCTTGTATCAATCACAAAACAAAAAGAAAAGAAAAGAAATAGATAAACGACAGAAAAAACATTTAATGGTTTAGGACAGCACTCTGGCTTTTCGTTCAATTGTTATTCTGAAATGGCATCCTTTGTTATTCAGCATAAGCTATGCAGTTGGCATCATGTGCAAATTATTTTACAATACCCATGAATTAGGTGAGGATGCATAATGTGGGATAAATGGTTGATTTTTTTTTTTTTTTAATGGAAAATGCTTGAATTGTTGTCATGTAAAGGAGAACATTCTTTTTGTCTTGCATCGTGCCAGTATCTCTGTTGATGTCAATTGTTGTCTATTGTGTACCATTAATGTCTATACTTTTAGCAATTTGATTGAAGTTGTTTGTGTTCCCTGCAGCCATTCCTGGAGTTTATGTTTCATTTACTGCTGATTGTCACGAAAGCTACATTTTTATTTTTGCATTTAGCATTTTAGTAAATTGGTTTAATTGTGTATCTATTGTTTTTTAATGCATCATTGTTTTCGTTTTTGCTTCAGGAATTGCTGCGTAGGAGTATCATTTTGGTTATGATGATATTGTAGGTGAAGATAATATGGTTGAAGCAGGTGAACTGTGAATTTCGCACGTCTCCACAATGTATTTCAGTTAAGGAAAATTGGTTATCTAGAGCTAACTGGAGTGCCTGTTTTGAACGATTAAATTTAGGGATAGTTATAAGGGATTTTATGTCAAGGTTTCGAGTTTTGATTTACCATATTAGGTTTTTTGGTTTTTGGTATTTGAGTGAGATGTAAAATCAGCTTGCGGCATATAGTCAGAAATGTATCATGCATCTCTGGTGAGCGGCGATACAGAAAGTTATAGACCAAAAAATTTTTTTCACTCTAGATTTCTATGTCCTGTGATATCTGGCGAAGTCTGGAATACTTGCCAGGTATGCTTTGTTTCTTTCTCCTCCATCCCCATTATTTGGGTTTGTTTTCAGCAGATTGTACTTGAGGTTCTTGTTGATTTACTAGTGTGAAACATTAAAGGGATACCCATCTAGGGTGTCCGTGAATAAGTTACCACATACTTTCATTCTTTGTTCCTTGGGAATATGTTATGCAACAACTCAGAAACTTCATTTGTGGAATGAACAATTTGAATGAATACATGTATTTTCACATATTTTCCCAAATCACCAAGTTTTTTTTTTCTTTTCCTTTGTTGGGGGATAGGATCTAGACTGTTGGGAATTTTTTTTTTAAAAGAAAATTTAGTAGTTTGTTAATGCCTCAATACGTTAATGCTAGCTATGACTATCACAAGAGTTTGCACTAACTTTCATGCATATGACAATTTAGTAGCAGCAGGACTCCAAGTTTAATCACATTTCTGGGTTCTCCAGGCTGTCAGGATAGTCTTTCATGTTTATTTATATGAAGGCAAGGTTGTCTTATTCACGATCCATTTGAGAAATTTCAGAAAAAGGATGGTATGGGCAATGAAGCATGAATAGATTATTTTTAACCATGAATTGAGGAGATCTGATATAAAAGGAAAATGCAGCAGTTCCTGCTTTGCTTAGTGTGACCATACTGAGACTAAGATTTCCAGTTATGGGAACTTTTTGCTTTTGGTTGCTGATTTGTTTTGGTGTCCATCAGGATAATGGTAACAGGGTATCGGTTCTTTGGATAGTGGTCTTCTTCAGTCTGAATTAAGATTAGATCATAATAAAACATAATGATTTACTTTGCCTATGGTCTACCGGTAAGTTGACAGTAGGGTTCTTTCTATGTCTCTTTATAGGTAAAAAATTATGCAATTAATGCCAGGATTATGAAATACGATCATATGGAGATCTATTAACAAAGGGTGTAATTTATCATTTCAGAAAGAAAATCACATGAAGATTTATGTTTGAATAGTTTTTATTAAATTTGTAAATTGGATTCGCTTTTAAAAAGTTTCGGCTGAGAGATAAGTTGCGTAAAAATATATAAGAAAAAAGAACTATTTCCATTGTATAATTTATTCAATGTTTAGATGTTAGGAGAATCCGAAAATGGGGAATTATTTGCACTTTTCCTTAAATTAATTATGATGGAGTGGAATGACTCACTTGTGCTATATTCTGTATATTAAACATTATTGTATTGTATGCATGCTCCAATCCTTTCATGGTTGTATGCTTATTGTTTCCCTGTCAATGTAATGCCTCTCTTAATGGTCTCTTCAAGGGAAGACCATGCGAGGCATACCCTTATTTTTAGTGGCGCAATACAAGGAGAGGTTGCCTCCCTTGTCAAATTCAATGTAGAATCCCCAAAGGCACGTTAAAGGCAGACCAAGACCATCAAGCTTGCCTCCTACACTCATTTCTCCAATTTCCCTTTAATTGATCCAAGCCAAGGAGCTAAAATCTAGAAGAGGGTGGAAACTAGTTATCGACTCAACGGTGCAAAAGAGGGGAAAAAAAGGAATAAGAAAGTGATATCTTTTTGAATATATGCAAATTGCGAAGAGGTCAAATGGAAGGGCAAGTTGCAATCAATCAAGAAGTATCTGGCTTTTACAGGCTGTAAATTGGTACTCAAGTGTGTCCAGGTCCAGCCTTACACTGGCAAATGCGTGATTGATGGAAGTCTACTAGATCGGTCGTGTAAATTACTATAATTGATGAAATCATACACCATCAATGAATATGAATCAAGCTTGTTTAGCTAACATCTAACAGTTCACCAAGTCTTTGAATTGGTATTTGAGAACATAAATATAAGTAATACATGTTGGGTTAATATCAACATAGCAACAAAATATTCTGCATAACACTTTTTGTATCCTGTTGTTTTCATAGTTCTTGTTGGTGAACTACACTCTCTCCTTCCTATCTTGTGGGTGGGAAATTCTTGCCTTCATCCACAGTTTTGTATTTCAACCGTTAAATATGTGATATATATATTCTGTTTTTTTTTTTTGTTTTAACTAATAAAAATATGACATATTATTACGTACCACAAATTGACATGACGTAGAGTTTTTCTCTTTCTTCTTCCTTTTCTCCTCCTCTCATAAAACCTCTTTTCTTTAACTAGTGGTTTTAGGGGATAATTTTGACCATTTTTGGCCAAAATCACCTCATCTAATCTTCTTTTTCTCATACTTTGTTCATAAATAAGTTATATATTATAAATCTATATTATTTTTGTATTGTTAGTGCCTCAATCTTAGTGACGTTGTGAAGTATTTTTTTTTTGCATCTCTTGATGTGCTATGGTTAGCTCATTTGATATCAAATTGAAGCACTATCAAGATTCTAGTGTATGGAGTCAAGGAGAAGGAAACTATTTGGAGCCAAGCTACTCCAAACAAAGCTGCTTCTCTTGCTGGAACTAAGGGTGTGCATCGGTCGGTTCAATTTGCGGAACTTGAAAACCAATCGGTTTATGGAAGAACAAATGACAAACCGAACTGAACCGAAGTTAATAGATGAACCGATGATTCGGTTTGCCAAGATTTGATGGAAATATCGGTTTCGAAGTTCGGATTGGGCCAAAAGAACCAAACATTTAAAAATTAATCACTAAAATAATTTTGGGCCTTGCCCATTAACATTGTATATAAGCCCAATTTTTACAGGCATGAATATTTACAAGGTAAAAAAAAAGAACAAAATATACAAAGAATTATAGTAATTACAGTTTACATCTAATTACTGAATACAAAATATTTAAATAGCCTGCAAATACAAAAAAAATATCAATGCAGAGCTTTGTGTAATTACAAAATGTATATATGCTTGCACAAAAAAAAAAAAAAACAATGGAGCATGCTTAAACTGACTAAGTGGTATTTTTGTAAAATGAAACATAAAACAAAGAGAAATCAAAATTCTTAAAATAAGCAAATAGACATTAGACAGTATTGAAAACAAGGCTCAGATTGCATATTGTCATGTCATGTTCAGAATACAAAAATAGAAGCAGAAGCAACAACATCAGTCAGAACAATTTGAAGACACAAATGCCACCAAGCTTAACCATTGTAAGTATCCTGAATAAATCATCACAACCATAAGCAGAGACTAAAAAAAGAGGTTTAGAGTGAATTTCTAAGTCATTATTGGAATGCAGAAACATTTCTGACAGCTTTCGAAAAAAACTTAAACCAAAGAAATATATCCAAGCACCTTAAAATAAATAAGATAATATAAGGTGGAAGCTTCATCATTGCCTCTTAAGTGCACTGCAACAACATAATAATGGTCACATATGCACATGTATAAAAGCTTAATAAAGACGGGCAGTACACACATAAGTAATCCAACAAGCAAGCAAACAGATCATGCTTTCATTTATTGAGCAGATATATGAATAATGAATACCTTAACTACTGAAAATATAGTTAGTATGATGCAGAGGCAGTGTTAGATGCTGCTACTGTGTGCAAACACCAACTATCACTGCCCTAAAAAATATATAATTTAACTTCCATTTCATGTTGAAGGGCCAATGCCCACTTGTGGTAGATCTGAACAATAATAATAAAAAAAGATAATAGAAGATGAATGTAAATGAAAACAAATTGAATCAGATGAAAAATTTGAATCAAATATGTTTTTCCATATTCTCAAGTTCCTCAAGTGATTCTTCTACTGATAGTTGCTTATTTCGCAATCTTAGCCAATCTTGTGTACAAATGAGTGCCTCAACAATCTTAGAAGTCAAGGAACTCCTAAAAGCATCTAGCACACGACCACTTATGCTAAAGGCATATTCAAAAGCTACTGTGGATATTGGCACAACAAGGACATTTTGACCCATCTTTGAGAGGATAGAAAACTTCTCAGAATTGAACTTCCACCACTTCAAAATATCAAAACTCTTATTCTCATCCAAGACAGGCTTACTAAGATATATATATATATATATATATATATATATATATATATATATATATCTAGCTCACTGCCTTTACTTCCACCCAAACCACTTTCCATTTTTTGCTTCTTAAATTTGGCCTTTAACAATGACATAGATTTGCCTCGGTTAGGCAACTCAGGCACAAAAGCAGATAAGGATGTATCACTTTCAGAACCAGAAACAACATATGCAATAGAAGAACCATATAATGCAACCTAATCATCATATAACAATTGAAGATCAGATCTGATTGTGGTGAACAAATTAAGGCCAAGCACATCACCATATATTTTCTTCAAAGAAAACTCCATATACTCAAGTTTATCTCTAGGGTTAAGAATATTAGAGATAAAAATGATTGTATTCATTTTCTGAGGGTCTTCCTAATATTTATCAAATTTTAATCGCATATCGAGATCCATGGTTTGAATAGACAAATTAGGTGAATTCTGCCACTCACTTAACATGCAGTGCAATTCAGATATCTTAGAGAAGAAAGAATTTAAAGTAACATATTGAGAACCACTTATTCTTAACGTCATATCATAGAAGATCTATAACATGTCAATAAGTTTTTGAACACAAATCCAATCAAGGAAATAAGGGATTTCATCACCTAAATTTGTTTTGAATGCAGTGTCTTATTCCTCATATTTCTCAAAGGCTTTTTCATATAAGTAGGTAGTTCTCAATATAATATAGATGGAGTTCCACCTTGTGGGCACATCAATGGACAAGGAACACATAGACTCAATCCCAATTAAGTCAAATTGTTCTTTGAACTTTCTTAAGTATACAGGTGAGCTCCTAATGTATCTAACAATTTCCTTAACTTTTTTACAATTTTTTTTTTTGCTTCCTTAAACCATAATTTACAACCAAGTTGAGTATATGAGCTATACATCTCATATGAACAAATTTACATCTAACATTGCTAGCTTCCCAACTCATTAACTTTTTTTCTAAAAGACCCAACAGTAACATCATTAGAACTTGCATTATCAACTGTTATAGTGAAAATAAACTTCAGACCCCAGTCAGCCAATGCATTTTCTAAGCACTTACTAATATACTCCCCTCAATGAGAGTTGATCGGTACAAAAGAGATTATCTTTTTTTGTAGCTTCCACTCATAGTCAATGAAATGACATGTAACACACATGTAATTAATTCTTTGTATTGATGTCCATTTATTAATGGTAATGCATATTCTTTGACTTCGTGTTTTAAAAACTGCCTAAGCTTCCCCATTTCATTCATATAAATTAAAAAAATGTTCTTAGATATGATCCACTGAGAGAGAATCTTAAACCTTGGACAAGCTAAAGACATGAACTTCTCAAAGCCTTCCCCTTCAATAAATTAAAGGGCAATTTATCGAAAATACACATCTCATCAAGTGGCATTTTGGTCAAATTTCCAAGTGCCAAGGATTCCTAAGGTCTCACTATCATCTGCTTCCACTTTAGATTTAGGTTTTAGAGTTAATAATGACTGTCTAGTTTCTTTGCTAGTTGGGTTTTTTCATGCAATGCAAAACATGGTTTCTAAGTGAGGAGGTTCTATGATGTTTGGAATGACAATTATAAACGGAAGCACAATACTTACAGTTCACCTTCGCAACCACACTCGCTTCATCATATATTTTTTCAAAATGCTACCAGCATGTAGCTCTTTTTTCAGTCTCTTTTATTATTTTTTGGAGCGGTTGTTTCATTTGTAACTTCCCCCACTTTTGGAGCCTCAGGCTCATTGATACTACTAGGTGCAGTATCAATATTTTGTTCCATCTGAAAGGCATTAAAAGAGAGCTAATTAATTTATATAGTATAATACAGAAATATACTATAAGTAATAATCAAATATAATTTAGGTAACAAAAACACCTTAGAGTTTGAGGGTCACAGTGTATATAAAAGGACACAGTGAATCAAAGGCAACGCAGCTTCCACCCTTTTGAGGTTTAGAATCACAGAATTGGAATTCAAGTAAATTTGAATGTTTCAGACAAGTAGCTTTCACCATTTAGTAAATGAAAAGCACTATCTGTGCTTCCACCCAAATATATTAATTCTGTGCACAATATTTTTTGCAAAGGATATGACTGCACATTGAAAAACTTCAAAAAAAGAAAAAAAGAGTCAGTGACAAATACTAGCATATGTTCTTCAAAAGAAAAAAGAAAAAAGAAAAAAACAAGTAACTAAGTAAAATCAATTTGCATGTACATAGCAAGAGAGAAAACCAATAGATCAAGAGAGAAAACCAACAGATTTGCCAAAAAATTTTCTTCCACCCATAGATCAACCATCAAATATCATAGATCAACACACAGAACTAATAGATCGAGAGAGAAAACCAAATAAAGCACAAAAAAAAGATAGATCCATCAAGAAATGACTTCCACCCACATATCAACAGATTAATATCCCAGACCGAGACATAAAACCAAGAAATCAAGGAACAAAATCAATAGATGAAGACACAAAACCCAACATATTGAACCACAAACTTCCATCCAAAAATCAACCCTAAAATATGAAAGATCCATAAAAAAAAAACATATCAACAGCAATATTGACATAGATCAATGCCAAAACCCATAAAACCAACAAATCAAAACTTTGAAGACACATGCATGAATGTGAACACAATAAAACCATTACGTCTATGAATAAATGACTATAAAAACTAGTCAATTAATATTTTTTTTGAGCCATTGTGTCTGTTTTTTAGTGGAAGGAAGCAATCTTAATGGAAGTGAGCAGTGAAAGGTTAGAAAACAGACATAATAATGGAGCATATTGAACAAACTATGAGAAGCAGGAAATGGTAAGAGGTGAAGTAGAACAGAATGATAAGT
>CATIWK010335095.1:0-16055 GCA_949634005.1 Mallotus japonicus | reverse complement strand
CAAAAAAATATATTGATAGAGATATGTGTACATGTCTAAAATTTAGGTAGTACTGAAATTTTAAATTTTAAATAATTAAAAAGTTGAAGGACTAAATTATTTTATTTTATTAGAACTTAGGGATTAAACTGTTTTATTTTTACAAATAGAGGGAGTTAGATGTATTTTGATATAGAAAAATCTAACAGAAAAGTTAACGGAAGGACTTAAATGTTGACGGAATTAAAACTGAGGGATGTAAATGTTCGATTTTCAAACAAGAGTGAGGTGAGTGTGAATTAGGTCAAACCTCAGGGAGGTAAATGTAATTTGCTCTAATTTTAATTTATTAGCAACTTATGATAATATCATTTTTTTAGTAATTAATTAACTCATTGTAAAATAAATAAATAAATAACAAAAACTAAGTAAACTTAAAACAAGAAAATATTTTGATCCTTGCAGCTCACATAAGAAAATTCAAATAATTTGTAATTCCAAGTGTCCTTTAAATAAACTTACCCTTTAAATAATTAAATAAAATGCTTGTTGATTAGAAAAGAAAATAATGCCCGAGTTTACATTATTATTTACATTTCATTAACATAATAATATTTAATTCGATGAAAATTTAAAATATAAATAGCATCCAATTTTTTTGAACCGAATCCTCCGAATGCTTTGGGAGCTCTTTTGAATTAAATTTATTAATACAATTCAAATAAATTTTGATACATAATTATATTTTTAAAAAATTAATAAACTTTGTTTTTTTAAATGTTATAACTAAATTTAAATTTATTTATATAATATTTTTCTTTTTGTTACAAAATTTATTTATATAATATAATAATAGTATTGTTTGAGATTAGGCCCAAATTCAAGTTGATGGCACAGATTGGTTGCATCGCAGAGAATTCAGTTCCACCGGCCGAAGAATCAAGTCAAAATATAGACGCGCTAGTTTATAAATACCCAGAAGAATCCTAACTTTTTCTTTTTCTGTAAATTTTATTTTTTTCTTTTAATTTTTTTTGCTGTTCCCATTTCTAGGTTTGTCTGACTTCAATACAAACATAAAATCAAGGTAAAGGTGCTTTTGTTTTCTTTGAATTCCTAATATCAAACTATCTTGATTTACGCGTCAACTTTCAAAAAAAAAAAAAATCAATCAATTTCTTTTATGATTTGTTTGATGAATCGGTGATTTGATTTCTGAAATTTTCTTTACTATTATTTTTTATTATGATTTACAATTCTATGCTTGTCGTGATTTATGTATGTTTGCATGTGCTGTTTGTATGATATCAAATTCATGAGAGTAATCGAAGTTATTATTTGGTTTGATTTGGCAAATTTTGAGATCCATTTCTTTGATCGATTCTTGATTTTTATGTGAAATTGAAAATTTTTCTTGTCAATTTTTAAGCTTGCGATATGTTTTAATTTTTAATTTTTACATTTATAGTGCTTGAACTTGATTGTGGAATTTTCTTGAACATTTCTATTTTTTTTTTGGGGGATTGTTCATCTAAAAGTTGTTCTCTAATTTGGGATTTTATTGGATTTGATTTGATTTGATTTGCAGGTTTGTTTGGTGTAAAAATCAAGGATGTTAGAGCAGTTGTTAATTTTCACAAGAGGAGGATTAATCCTCTGGACATGTAAGGAGCTTGGAAATGCTCTTAAAGGATCACCAATCGACACTTTGATTCGATCCTGTCTTTTGGAGGAACGATCTGGTGCTGCTTCTTATAATTATGATGCTCCTGGTGCTTCCTATACCCTCAAATGGACTTTTCATAATGAGCTTGGCCTTGTCTTTGTTGCTGTGTATCAAAGGATCCTCCATTTATTTTATGTGGATGAATTGCTTGCTATGGTCAAGCGAGAGTTTTCGGAGATTTATGATCCTAAGCGTATGGAATATGATGATTTTGATGAAATGTTTAGGCAGCTTAGGAAAGAGGCAGAAGCTCGAGCTGAGGAATTGAAGAAGTCAAAGCAGGTGGGTAAGCCTTTGAATGATGTGAAGAAACAAGGGCAGGTGAAAAAAGGTGGGTTTGATGGAGGAAGTAAGAAAAAGAGCGAAGAAAATGATGGTGGTGATGGTGATACTGGAAAAGGTTATAAATTGGAGAATGGTCACTCCAATGGCAATCATGTTGATATTGAAGTGTCTAGGGCAGCTGTTGCTAATGCTAATGGTAAAGAAAATGCTAGTTCCAATATTTCTGCTTTTGATGTTAGCAAACTTCAGAAACGGGGTAAAGGTGCAAAGAAAGCTGATACTGTTGTTAGTAAAGGTTCCAAAGTGGACCCAAAGAAAAAGATAACAAAGAAGAATAGAGTTTGGGATGATTCACCTCCAGAGTCCAAGTTGGACTTTACAGATCCTGTAGAGAACGGGAGTGAGAATATAGAGGTTGTGGCAACTGATCATGGTGAAAGCATGATGGACAAAGAAGATATTATCAGTAGTGATAGCGAGTCTGAAGATGAGGAAGTTGGAAAAGAAAGCAAGCCTGATGCTAAGAAGAAGGGATGGTTTTCATCTATGTTTCAGAGGTAATTTCTTGTTTTTTCAAATTAAAATTGTTTTTTATTTGACTATGAGGTGAACGAGTTGAGGAAACTCGAGGAATGGAATAGAAAGGATTGTCAAGGATTTGAATTCATTTTCAACAAAGAATGTTTATATCTAACTACTCTTCTTAATATTTTTGGGAATAGTAATGATAATATGTCAATTCCTTTATTATGAGACATGTTTGAAGAACTACAATAAGTGGAGGCATATGTTTAGTTTGATGCAAAATGTTCTTTTTTAGTGTTAGAGATGCTCCGAAAACTTCTTTCCACGGAGATTTTTCAGTATACTGGAAAACCTAAAAATTAGGACATCAGACACGCTTTCTGATTACTATAAGACATTATTAATGTTGATCTTGCTGGCTTGTTCTATATCTGATCTCACATTTAAATTAATTTTCCTCTCGTGGACTGAAATGCCCTGTATAACATTGTAGTTAAGGTTATGGTTTGTCTAGCTGTTAGAAACATGCCACCGCTGTCTATCCATGCTTCCGAAGTTGTTTCTGTTTATCTTCTGGATTATGAGAAGTGGAGAAAAGGGTTGTAGACAAAGAATGACAGAGACGCTGTTGGACATACTTTTTAGCTTTGTGGTTTGTCAGCATGTGAATCCTGCATTAAGAAATTGTGATTAATTAGAATGTCGTGTTTGCTTCAATTATTTGTGTATCTGTGCACTGTAGGCCTTTTCCATTTAAAAAATGAATTCTACAGTTGTGGCTCTTATATGAACCTTTTAGTGGATTAAGTTGAGTTTTTGTTTTATTGACCCACGTGGGAAAAACTTAATCTAGAGTCCTATACATGTAATATTGCCAATGTTTTGACATAGTTCTTTGCAAAATGATGAACTCTGTGATTTCGCATTTATGTAAATAGTTATTACATGCCAATAGAAATAGAAACTAGCAAAACATTTTCAATGAAATTGCTGATTTGTGCACCTGGTTTCATGTCTTTTTCTTGGTTCAGTATTGCGGGAAAGGCAAATTTGGAGAAGTCTGACCTTGAACCAGCTCTGAAAGCTCTTAAGGATAGGCTGATGACCAAGAATGTGGTATGTTGCTTTGTCCACTAGATTATGCTCGTATAGTATCTTTACCAGTTTATTGTTTAGCAGTTGTACCTACATGCTAATTGAGTTTTGTCCTGGTCCATATTACAGGCTGAGGAGATAGCTGAGAAGCTTTGTGAATCAGTTGCAGCTAGTCTTGAAGGCAAAAAGCTGGCATCTTTCACAAGGATATCTTCAACAGTACAGGTTAGATGCATTTCAGTTTTGAGATTCTTCTTCTTCTTCTTCATTATCATCGTCATCATCATCATCATCATAATCATTTTACCATTTTGACATAGCAATAACCTCACACCATTGAATGGAATTATGTCTGCAGGCTGCAATGGAAGAAGCTCTTGTTCGTATTTTAACTCCTAGGCGCTCCATTGACATACTGAGGGATGTGCATGCTGCCAAGGAACAGAAAAAACCATATGTTGTTGTTTTTGTTGGTGTCAATGGGGTTGGGAAGTCCACCAATCTGGCCAAGGTTCAGCTGATATCACAATCTCTCTCTCTCTCACTCTTTCTCTGCATTTGAAGATTTTATTGTCAAGGATTGTTTTGTGATCAAATGATTATTTCTACACATTGCAGGTAGCATACTGGCTTTTGCAGCATAAGGTTAGTGTTATGATGGCTGCTTGTGATACATTTCGGTCAGGAGCTGTTGAACAGCTGCGCACTCATGCACGCAGGCTTCAGGTATAAATTTTATGTCTTATGTTAATGCAGCAAAAGTCGTAGATTGTTGGTTATGCATATTGTGTCTTGTAGAAGCTTTTAGTGAACTTTTAATCTTTTCGTGGTAGATCCCTATATTTGAAAAGGGCTATGAGAAAGATCCTGCCATTGTAGCAAAGGAAGCAATTCAGGAGGCTGCACGCAATGGTTCTGATGTGGTTCTTGTTGATACTGCTGGTCGAATGCAGGTATAATGAAATTTTACCTGAGATTGACTAAAGTATTTTCTGGTGTATTTAATTTTTGGCTGATGTATGTTGATAACTTTTTCAGTAGTTCAGTTATTGGCTTATTGCAATTGCTTGTTAAAAAGATTTTCTGTTATTTTCTTTTTATTATTTTTACAAAAAAATTTCTACTCTCAAAATGTGAACTTGAAAATATTATTGTTTAACTCAAGATGAACCTGACAGCTTTCTCATAACAACCACAGGTAATTTGGGACTAAGGGATATTAAGTTAGCTGAATAGTAGGCAATAAATTTGCCGCACATGCTCACTTGTTCTCTTTTTTTTTTTCCTTATGATGATATTTATTACATGCCATGGGTCTCAGGATAATGAACCATTGATGAGAGCTCTCTCAAAGCTAATTAACCTCAACAATCCAGATTTGGTCTTGTTTGTTGGAGAGGCATTGGTTGGAAACGATGCTGTTGATCAACTATCCAAATTCAATCAGGTTCAATCTTAGATCCAAGTGTATTGTTTTCTAATGTTCTTTCTCCAGACAGAATTTATCCACTCACGTTCTTTCTTTATCTGCAGAAATTAGCTGACCTCTCCACTTCACCGAGTCCAAGACTGATAGATGGGATTCTCCTTACCAAGTTTGATACCATTGATGATAAGGTTTGGGATCCCCCAGAGTAACAACTGATGGGCGCTTCCCTCCTCTTTTATTCATTTGTTCTTTTGTGTTCTTCCCCTGCATTCCTCTCCAAACTTGTAGCTGTTTATTCTATGTTGTTTGATGACTAATCTGGTCCATAATTTGTTTTGGTGAATGTAGGTTGGAGCAGCATTGTCAATGGTTTACATCTCTGGTGCACCAGTTATGTTTGTTGGCTGTGGACAATCCTATACGGATCTCAAAAAGTTGAATGTGAAATCTATTGTTAAGACACTCCTCAAATGAGTGGGGTGTCTCCTCTAATCAATGTTTGTTGGGTGTTCTTTCCTTGATCATGCTTTCAATCCTGTTATGAACAGACCATGTTCTGCCAAACTTCTGTATTTGTCCTGTTCTTTTTTTCAGTATGTTAAATGGAGGTGAATTAGCCCCTTGTCACTGTAAGATAAGGTAGCTTTTAATCAATTTCTTCTGGTCCACGTCTTAGGAACTTATGGATGATGAAACTATAGTAAATTTGCATGTGTGCTATACGGATGTGAGTTGCTGATTGATGCATTATGGGTGTTATGAGAAAAGTTGATATGCAGAAAATATTATAAATGGTAAAGGCTGCACATTCTGATTCCAGCCACTCCGGGGCCGGATGTCGAGCCTGTAAGAAAGATTAAATTGCATTTGGCAACCCTTGCAATATTTACTGATTCGTAGGGTCGGTTGGAGTTGGAGTGAGGTGATATGCCCACTTGGTGGATTGGATAAATTATTTTACCATTTGTATGGCGTCAGAATGAGGAAAATTGTGTATGACAACAATAATTCAGGTTATGATTACAGGTCTTGTAAGAATGTTACACGGTATAATCAACTATTGCAAAAAAGCATAAAGAGATCAATGACACCGAGGCTTATCAACAATTTTTATGTACCCTGTCCTAATCTTCTTTAGAGCAGCAAGAACTTCTTTCATTTCTATTCTTTCTCCTGGGGAATCTGCAGAACATTTTAGGGCCAACTCCAGAATAGCTTCTATACAGTCACTCTTTGCTGCAAAATGTTGTCTCTCATTGCTCAACAAATTGCCATCCACAACTTGAGAAACTGCACAAGGTAAAGATTGTTTGACCCATTGTTTCAGGCTCATTTCCCCAGTAAACATTTCATCTGTTGGCTTCTTTGCCGTAAAAGTTTCCATCAACAGAACACCATAACTGTAGACATCAGCTTTTGCAGACACAATTCCTTCGGATCCATATTCTACATTCAAATTTTCCTAATTCATTAGAATATTATTAATGAAAAGAGACGCAACCACTGAAAATGTTCATGTGTGTAAAATTAGATTTCAACAAGAGCATAACAGAACAAAAGTATTACCTGGTGCCATGTAACCCTCAGTGGCTAGTGTCATGGTCTGTATCATAGAATCCCCTTCACCTAAGAGGCCAGAATGTAACCACTTCTCGAGGCTCCAATTAGGCATGAACTCGAGCACCTGTGCTTTAAAATCAAAGTTACAGCAGGCAGTAATGATCTTAACAAGATTACGATGGCGAAGATTGCGCTGAACCTCACACTCATCATCAAAACTACTGAATGCTCCTTCTAGTTGCACACTGAAAACCTTGACTGCAACAGTCATCCCATCTGATAAAACCCCTTTGTACACGGAGCCAAAACTCCCATTCCCCACTAAGTTGATATCCTGAAACGCATATGTCGCAACCTCCAATTCACGGCGGAAATTCTTCTCCATGCAGCTAAAGGTTGTGAATCTGTTTGAGATGGAAACTTAGCAATCTGTTTACGCTGTCTTTTCATGAGGATAACATAGGAAATGATCAATATCAGAGATGCAATTGTTGGTAAAATGTATCTGAGTGCAATCATACTAGACTTCTTCTTGGATGGTTGAGGAGTACTTCCTTCACATTGTGGCACTAGCATTTGAATCGAACCACATAATGCTTCATTTCCCATGAACGATGGAGATGAGAAGTTTACAAATGGCCCTCCATCAGGAATTTCTCCTCCCAGTCGATTGAATGACACATTAAAATATTTGAGATGTAAGAGTTTCTCCAATGACTTGGGAATCACTACTGTCAGTTTATTACTTGAAAGATCCAGCCTTTCCAAGCTAAGTAGATCACCTAACGACTGAGGTATGGAGCCTTGTAATCTATTATAAGATATGTTGAGAATACTCAGATGCTGGAGGCCTCCAATACTTACTGGGATATCACCAGATAGTTGATTTCTTGACAAATCTATCTCTTCCACAACCTTCAAATTTGCCATTTCTGATGAAAGAGAACCACTTAAAAAATTGGAAGAAAAATTCACTCTCAAGATGTCTTTTAACCCCCACAAAGTTGAAGGTATATCAGCAGTAATTCTATTGGAGGCTAAGTCAAGTTCTCTCAAAGATGTTAGATTACTCAAGCCAAAAGGCAATGATCCAAAAAGCTCATTTCCTGACAAAAACAAGAAGGCCAGACTCACCAATTGACACATCTCACCAGGGATGGTTCCTTGTAATCTATTGCCTTTAAGACACAAACATTGGAGATGCTTCATTCTTCCAATTGAAATTGGAATGCTTCCAACCAAATAATTATTTTCCAAGTTTAGTTCTATCAACTCACTTAAATTGCCGATTTATATTGGAACCTTACCTTTGATTTTGCAGTCACTGCAAGAAAAGTGCTCAATGTTGGAAGACAAGTTGCCTATCGACCTTGGAAGATAGCCATTTAAAGGATTACCTTCCACCCATATGCCTAATAAATGTTTGCAATTCACTAAAGATGAGAGAAACCCCATTTCTGGAGATGAAGATTTGGTGGTCAAAAGATTATAACCAAGGTTAAGACGTTGGAGATCAGTTAAATTTCCAAGGGAATCAGAAATAAATGAAGAGAATGAGTTATAGGATAAGTCCAAGACAGTAAGCTTAGAAGTATTATTATTATTGGAAATAGAGTTTGGTATTGGTCCACTGAGTTGATTTAGAGCTAAGTAAAGCTCCACAAGATTTGGAAGCCGAAAAGCAATGTCAGATGGAAGATGGCCTGAGATGCTATTGGAAGTGAGGTCAATCAGCTCCACCTTTGAAATATTGAGGATTGCTGATGGCATTGGCCTCTAATCTTGTTAAATGCCAAATGAAGTATCCCAAGATTATTTAACTTGCCAATCTCATGAGGTATTGTGCCTGGAAAATGGCAATTATTATTTTTTCAAACTGTATATAAAACACACGCATAAGCATTAAAAAATTCTTCAATTATGACAATATTGTAAAGGTGTGCTAATTCATCTAACTATACACACGCACTCTATAATTGATGTAGGATCTCAAATGACCAGCTCACTTTTATCAGTTTTCGTGAATAGGAGACACCACACCAAACATATTGCATATTCATATTTTTCGAATTGTATATACAACACACACATAAGGGTCAAGACGGAACACACTCCTTCATAAAACTATGACAATTTTGTAAAGGCATACTGATCCATATAATCCATACAAATTAGTAATTATTATTAGTATGGGTGTAATAAAATTAAACGTTATTGACCACTGTAAATTATTTGTTCTATATTTTTAAATAGTTAACAAATAAGTCCTTATTTTAGTTAAAGAATTTTTAATTTTTAGAATTATATTTAATCAACTTATAACTTGTAAAATTTAAAAATCTAATAGTATATTATATTAATATAAATTTAGTTATCCATCAATAATTTTTATTAGTTTAAAATATAAAACTTTTATTCATATATAAATTAATTTTTTTAAAAATTATATTTGACACTCAAATTTATTTATAATTTAAAAATACAAAACTAAAATTTAATATGCACATTGAAATATATTAATAGCTTAATATTAAAGTAATAAAAATATAATGATAAACTAAAATTAAAGTTTAACAACAACAAAAACAACAATAATAATAAATTGTTTTAGATTTTATTAATTTTATAATTTATAATTTTATTGTTAATTTTAGAAATACTATATTTTATTACTTTAATATTATAGTATTTTATTAAAATTAAGAATTAATCACTTTATTACATTCCATTAATTTTAATATTAAAGCTAATAATAATACGAAATATTAAAAAGTAATAATGTACTAAAACTAAATCTAAAATCATAAATCTGTCAAAACTAAAACTAAAATTATAAAATTCATCATTATCATCATCATCATCATCATCATTATTATTATAAAATTTTAGTTTTAATTTATTATTGTATTTTTATTGCTTTAATCTTAAAATTATAAAAGAAAATAATCTATTATATCAATATACATGTTAAATTGTATAATTATATTTCTAAACTATAAATAAAGTTGAGTGTTAAGGATAATTTTTAAAAATAAAATTAATTTGTGAATAAATAAAAGTTTTATATTTCAAAACTGCTAAAAACTATTGTTGAATAACAAAATATATGTTAATATAATATATTATAGATTTTTTAATTTTACAAATTATAAATGAATTAAATATAATTTTAAAATTGAATAACTATTTTTTTTTTTTGAATTCAAAATTGAATAACTATTTAAAATAGTGGGGAGGTGTTCATAATTTGTTAGGGGGCTTCTGTTTATCTGTAAAAGAAATAAGGAGCTGATTGCAACATTTAGGGGAAGTTGACTTTTTTTGGAAAGTTCACTAGTTAAATTGACCCTAAAAAGTTCAAAATGACTAATTTAACCCTTATTCAAAATCACTAAAATCAAAATTTGACAAATGTTTCTTCTCATATTTCAATATTTACTTCTAAAACTTTACATTATAAACTATTGAATTTTTTATTTTTCTTAAAAAATTATACAATTTTTTTATTTTAAAATACACATTTTTAATTCTGCTTAAGACACTTTAATTCTATAACATCTAAAATATTACTCTTCTATCCTATAAAAAATCATGTTTTCTATTCCACTTAAAATATTTTTAGTAAAAAATCTGTAAATTCATAATTTTTATTTTATTTATTAAATTATTATTATTATTATGTATCTTATTAATATATATGCACTTTTAATAAAAAAAATTACCAAACAAACTTATTATGTTAACTTTTTAAATTTCACTTTTATAAATTATTTGATTAATTTATAGTTTTAAATTTATTAAAAATTATTTAATTAATTATTTTAAAATAGTTATATATATATATATATATATAAAGATCTATTAGTATATAATAAATCATAAACGAACATTCGATCTTTTTTTTACGGTTACCTAATAATAATACATTTAATAGCCCCCGCAAGTCAGGCTGCTGGGGGCACCATGGTGGGTCTCGGGTTTCAAATCCACATTCTCCCTCCCCTTTGGTCAAAATAATAATAATAATAATAATAATAATAATACATCTAAGGTTTTTATCAGGGTATTGCAAAGTCATTGTTCGTACCTATAAAGTCATTATCCACCAGGTACAAGTCCTCAAGGAAATTACAGTTTCCAAGCTCCCCTGGTATGGTTCCTGTCGATTTATTCATTGTCAAATAATTAAATTAAACCAATTAGATTACAATGTTGGATTCTTAGATTTATTTAACATTACCAATAACTTAACATATTGTAATTAAAGTTACCTGTTAACTTGTTTCGACCCATATATATTCCCAGGAGTGAACTACAATTTCCAATACTTTTTGGCATGCTTCCTGTGAAATTAATTAATTATTCTACACTTATGAAATTATGAAATAACTTAACTTCCAAAGTTGGAAGATTAAAATATGATTATGAAATAGTTTTTCCATTAATACCTTTTAGTTTGTTGCCTCCAAGCTCAAATATTGAAGATTGACAAGTTTCCCAATCTCCACAGGGATTTCACCTACCAAGCCAAACTGCTAGCATCAGGGGCAACAACTAAAAATTTGTTGGTATGAAAAATTATAATATTTATGATTTTTTATAAAGTGATTGAAATTTTAAAATTTGGTAAAATTATTTTAATTTAGTTTATTATTTATAGTTTTAATATAATTTTAATTTAGACCAACACGTTATTGCCTTAAAAAGAATCACCCTCATATCAAGTAGACATGTACTTAATTTTTTATTATTAATTTCAACTAAATTGTCTATTGTGTTAAAATTATATATAATCAATTAAATTATGATATTTTATCAAATTCTAAATATTAAAAAAATTGCAATAAATTGTAAACGAGTAAAAAGGTTTCAAATGGTAAATAAAAAGTATTCTTTACATGGTATCAAAAGATCATGAATTCAATTACCGATCATGGCAGATTGAAGTTTCCTCCTAACTTTTTTTTTGGGCTAAATAAAGAGGATTTAACATCTATATATCAAGAATAAGAGTCTCAGAAGTATACCATCTAAGGAGTTGCCAAGAATTAGTGCATCTAACCTGGTAAGATTGCCAATTTCTTTAGGAATGGCACCAAAAATCATGTTTTGTCCAGGCCTAAACCCTGCAGGTTAGAGAGACTGCCAATCTTGTTTGAAATATTTCCCTGCAGTGAATTGCCCTCAAGTGATAGTGTTATCGCCGCAGTGATGTTAAACAGAGATGATGGTATGGTACCTATACCCGCCACATCAACATATAAGTATTTTCTCAAAAAAAAAAATATATATATATATAGTAAAAGTAGGTGTTTTATTTTTATTGGACAACTATTTTACACTTAGTTTATGTGTCTTATATCTAACTATTTGGTGTATTACACCCAGCCTAGACAAGAATCTCTCATAAGTAAAATGCCTACTCATTGGTGACTGAAATGAAAATAAATTGAAGTTTAGTACCAAAAATAAAATAATTATAAAGTTTGTTGATTTCCAAAATAAAATTGATATCTTTATAAATAATTTTTATTAATTATTTTATTAATTTTAAAATTTTTATAACTTAAGATATAAGGTTTATTTATAAATATAATATAGTCCTCAAATATTATTATTATTTTATTGTTTATAGTTATAATTAAAAAAAAGTATTAGTAAATTAAGATTTTTAGAGTATGAATAATTTAATATGAGATATATTAGTTTTGCATAAGTAAATAACAAAATAGATGATCAATAAAATATTTATTAATTAAAATTATGAAATTATTATTATTATTACTGTTTTTATAGTATTAACATAATTAAAGTAGAAAGTACAAATTTAAAAATATTTTTATTTATAATAATTAATTTGAATTCTAAATTGTCAATATAATTTTTAATATTTAGTTCTTTTAATTTAAATTTAAAAATATTTTGTTTATATATATATTTTTGAATAATATTAATTTAAAATTAAATTAAAATTTGTATTTGTATAACCAATTTTTGTTGTTTATTTAATTAATAATTTTACAGTTTTTTATTAAAATTAAAATAAAATTTACATTTGTATGAACAATTTTTCGTTGAATACGTAATTAGAAATTTTAAATGTTTACAATTTGCAATGTAGAATTCATAATATTGTGTAAATTTATTATTTTCATAATCAATATTTTTTATGATTTTATAAATATTAAAATATTTTTTGTTTTTTTTTTTTAATTTTTATTTTATTTTAAAATAACTTATTTATTTATAGAATTGTACGATAATAATTTTATTATTTTTAGTAATTAAAAATATATTTTTAATATAAATCAAATAAATTTCTTGATAAGATTAATTAATTGCTTAAATATATTGGTGGTGATTAAACTTTGCACTTATATCATTTTGGGCACTAAATTTCAATTGGTTTCATTTTGGTCACTAGTTTGATTTGACATTTAACTTATATGCTGATGTAGCGAATATTCTTTGAATATTTCAAATTTGGCTGCCACAGTCAACAAACACAACCAAGTGACATGTTGATAATATTTAAATTAAAGTTCAATTACTGAAAAAAAAAAAACAATTGAAGTTTAGTACCAAAATAAAATTAGTGTAAAATTGGGTGACCACCAAAATTTTTTACCCCCAATAAGTTGATAAAAAGTTAACCATTAAGCCATTTTTCATATTTTGTACTAAAATTATTTAATTTTTATACAAATATAGAAAGTATATATATCTAAAAGTTATAGTTACTATATTTATAATTTTATGGCTATACACACATATATATATATATATAAACAATCTATATATATGTAAATAATCGCGTTAAATTAGTGGAATTCGATTTAGATATTTTTACATTCTGAGGACCTCAACTTTGGTTAATTTAATTTATCACCTATTTATCCTTAGGAAGAACTTATAGAGAATGATTTGGATTCATCTAAAAATTAAAATAAAAAGGAAAACAATCAAAATTCTAAAATTGTCATTCTCACATACACACATCTAATCGCTAAAGCAACATCAATTTATCATCATATCATACCAAAATTAGGTATTTTGAAAATCTTTCACTCTAAATGAGTCAGTTACAAGACAAGATTTTGCTAATTCATTATAACCTTTTTGACAAGAAACTGAAATCCCATTCATTAATGCACACAATCCACTCATAATTATCACATAATCTTATTTGCAATCCTAGCTTCTATTTGCTTTTTGTTTTTTTAGATGCCCCATACCAAGTTCCAAGGCTATTTCTATTTCATACACCAAACCTACTGACCACATTGCCCATATATACTATACCTCTTTCATTTTGGTGTTTGTGTTCAATCTCAAGTACAAGTTATATATGGCTGGATTTGGGATTTTAGTACAATTTCTGCCTCTCATTGTTGTGTTGTTTTCTTTCTCTGAAGCCAACAGGCAAATCCTTGTTGGAGGGAAACAAAATGCATGGACAATTCCATCTTCTTCAAATGATACCCTCAACCTCTGGGCTGAAAAAACTCGGTTCAAAGTTGGAGATACTCTTAGTAATCTTCTCTTCTTGGCACTATTTTCATATTTACTGTTTTAATTCTATGTTAAAATTTGATTCAAAAAATGCATGTTACGCAACTTCGTTTCCATTTTTTGTTGATTTTCTAGTGTGGAAATACGACCCCAAAACAGACTCAGTGCTACAAGTGACAAAGGAGGACTATGAAAGCTGCAAAACATCAAATCCAATGGAAGAACACAAAGATTGGCATACAATGGTTGAGTTGAACCATTCAGGACCATTTTACTTCATTAGTGGAGCTCAAGGGAACTGTGGAAAAGGAGAAAAGCTTGTGGTTGTTGTTCTCTCTGAAGATCACTGGCCTAAACATAATATTTCTTCAACACCACCTGCACATGCACCAGGGCCAAAAAGTGACGGTCATGGTTTGAGAAGTGGATTCTTGCTAGGTGCTTTATTGATGGTTGGGCTATGGACAATATTAGCTTGTTGAGGTGCTTTTGATATGAAAGGAAGGCAGTGATGATAATTAGAACGATGTTTTGGTAATTATATTTGGCATATGCCTTTTGAATCCTATGGTTTGAAACTGGTTTTGTTATTTTCTATATGAATTTAATTATGATTTACGAGGCATTTGTATTTTCTCTATTTTCACATAAAAGTAAAGCTATGAGATGTTCTAGGCATGGTGATGAATTAGTTTGAGAGAATCTCCTTGCTAAGGAAAATTAGATTGTTATATATAGTAATGAATTTCTGCCAACATTTCTTGTTAGAGATCATGTTACCTTATAAATTCGAAATAGGGGAATTTTTTTCCGGATTTTGGTGGCTATTTTCATGTCACTTTCGGGGAGAAAAAATGGATTTGATACTAGTATTTACATTACTAGAATGTGAGATCTTGAATCTCAACTATAATATTAATTTTATAAAAATAAATTGAATTAAATAGCAATTAAAGGATTAACTAAATAGCATTTGATAATCATTTATTCAATTCTTTTTTTTGTTTTTATCGTTAATACTTCACATAATTGTTCCAGAAGTAATGTCTATTCTTTTTCATTTTTTACTTTAATTTTTTCCCATCTTGCTATGAGTATTTTTATTAGCTTCCTATATTTTGTTCCACTTTTTTTTTTTTTAATGATACTTTGACAGTTTTCCATCCTAAAATGCAAACTTCCATGGTTTCTAATCGACCAATATGACACAATTTCTCATCAAATTTTTGCATCCCTTTCTATTCTAGGGTTTCTGGAACCGCATCAGGATTTCAACAAAGGAATTGATCGTGATTTTGAATAACCGAGATAAAATAAATTTTTTATGAACTGACTTATCTCTAATTAAAATTTATCATGTTTTTTTTTTCATTTTATAATTATAAGAATGATGTTACTAATTAATTCAATTCAATTCTTATCATGTCTTTTTTTTTTTTTTTGTAATTTTTTGAAGCTTTCTATTTGATATCAAGGGAAAAAAAAGTACATTTCATGTAAAAACAGTGATTTCTAAGCTCAAACAACAAAATAGACACGATAATGAGGGAATTTTTCATATCACTAATTAATCACCTGCGCTTGATTTTTTCTTTAAGCCTTAATCAAATATGCTAGATGTTAACATTATAATTTTGAAGATATAATTTTATAATTAAGAAATTGGAGGAAACTAACACATTGTTTGGGGTTTATGTCGAGTTTCGCACTGGATGCATAGCCGACCCAACCATTTACACTGACATTCTGGACACTAAAACAAATTCTAACAATCAAATTTGGTGAAGGTTTCAGAATCAAACTCAATGTTTACATCAGATCATGGGTTTAGCTATCATTGAAAACTAAATCTTTTTAAATCACTCACAAAACTCAAATATTATACTATCCTTCACCAATATGTTATAATTCCAATATCAATTATATTATATTCTTATGTTTATA
>CATIWK010335064.1:0-15929 GCA_949634005.1 Mallotus japonicus | reverse complement strand
TAAGAGTATTATTTTATTTATATATTAATCTAATTTTTCAAATTTGATAGTGTTACATTATAATAAAAAAATATCTTACATTTTTTTATAAATTTTCTATTTGAAAAATTATATAACAGTCTTTCAATATGTATATATATAGTACATGTTGAGCACCAAAATCATTAAGTCTAAAATTTGACAAGTTTTTCTCTTCATAATTCAGCATTCACTCCTAAAGGTTTATGTGTTGAGTTATTAAAATTCACAATATTTTTCTATAAAAAAATAAAAAATATTTTAGAACACACGCATGTTCTATTTTATGTAGAATACTCTAATTCTATTATATCTAAAACATTACTCTTACTTTTCAATAAAAATTATGTTTTTAATTTTTACTAAAACATCCATTTTTCAATTATTTTCTATTTTTTCTTTTTATTTTATTTATTCAGTTATTATTATTACTATACATATTAAAAATGTATATGTGCTCTTAATAAAAAAATCATAAAATAAAATATTACAATAACTTTTTAAGTTCTATTTTTTAATTAAATTTTCATTTTAATTTATTAAAATTATTTAATTAATTATTTTAAAATGTGTATATTACTTACAGTCCGCGCAAAGTACGAATTCACGACCAGTAATAAAGTAATTTTACAAGTTTGATACAGTTATAATATAGTAATTTATTTACATTCTTTATGAATTTTCTATTTAAACACAACAATCTTTCAACGTTTTTATGTTAATATTTTCATAATTAATTATTTTATAAAATTTATTATTTTTATTTTTATTATTTACGTATTAAATTTAATATTGTAAAACTTATAAATTTATGTTATCTAATTTGATTTATATTAGATAAAATATAAGTAGACCTAATTAAAATAGAAAAATATATATTTTAACAAACTTATTGATACGTCCGGTCCGTTTCCAAGTGTTTAGGATACCTACAAAACAGAGCAATAGTGAGAGGACCAGCTGGGCGGGGAGCCAGCCAATCCACTCTGACGGCCAAGTTAGAGATTGAAATAGGAGAGAATGGTTAAAGAGCTAGGGTTTTAGTAGGGTTTTATGCGTGTTACCTCTCTTCTCCTCATGTACTTGGTATATATAGTGGCTCAGCGACCCATGTGGCATTTGGAGAATGGATGAGGGCGTTGTTCAAGTGGTTTGTTCTCTGGTTTAGGCCATGCACCTCTTTGCAAGCTAGAGCTGGGTGAGCCGGCATCATTCGTCAGCAACCGTTGCTCTTGTCGTGCAGAGGTCTGCAAGTGCGCAGGCCTTGGTATGGTACAGGCGTTTTGGGCGTTGTCTGACATAGGCCTGCGGAGACGATTCTTTTATACTATCAATGTCGATGTGTCCTGTGCTCATTGGTGGTCCAGCTAATATTTGTTGGCTGTCGTTATCGTTCTCCAACAACTTTCTCTTTCCTTTGGTTCAGGTGCGTGCTCCGGAGAAGGGTAGAGAGGAAGAAGAGGAACAGTGCTAGGGAGTTTTGGGCTTTGTGGTTTTGTAAGGCCCATTGGCCTCCGTTTCCCTAGGACGTATCCCTTCTGGTATCAGGGTTACCCCCAAAAAATATTGATCATTCATGTTCAACATCTATTGCAGAGTGTTAGTTTGAAGCGTCTTTTACGGGACACGTGCCAGGCGGTTTCTGTGGTGCAATTTGATTGTACATTAACTATTTACTTCATGTCTTATCAGTCCCGTCGTTTTAGCTACCACTTCCCTCTTTTCACTTTTTTCAAAATATTGCCTTTTATGGCTTGTGTCAATAAATGAGGGTCATGATAAGGCCCATTTATTCCTAACTACTCTCTCTCCTTTTCACCTTCTCTGCTCTATGTTTTCAGAATAAGTATCCTATCTTCTTGTTCCTTACTTATTCTATGTTCTTCGTTTTTGGTGGCCTGCCATAGTTCTCTTGCTATGCTGTGGTCATTTGGTTATTGCTGTGGCATTCATCTTTACCATTTTGCGGAAAATCTATGGCTTCAAGGAGAGGTATTGCTTTTTTTTTTCTTTTCTCTATTTTTTCTTTTCACTATTTTTTGAAGTGGGTTAGTGTTGTTACTGTTTTCTGTTATTGTTGCTGATTTTTTTTTGCTTGTTTTCATTTTTGCTCATTGCTGCTGTGTCTTGTTATCATTACATGGCTGTCCTCTCTTTTTGTTGATTTTGGTGTGGCTCGTTAGCCTTTACTGTGATGGGTGCTTTCGGTGTAGATGCGGCCGACAAATTTACAGTGAAGGGGGAACCGGCTCTTGATGATTCGCATTCTGATATGTCCCACGCATCTCGTGGGTGGGGGGTCTCACAGCGTTTACGTCGGAGGGATAGCACTCCCACTGATGATGATAGCACGGGTGTGGGTTAAGGGATGTCAGAAGTTTCCATGGTGACTGAGGTTCGCTCGAATGCTCCAGTGAGCTGATTGGCCGATCTAAAAGGGGAATACTACATGTTGAAGGGATATAAGCTTTCTATTCCTAAGGGATACAGAGGTAACTCTATGCTGGAGGACAAGCATATGGTGATTTACGAGGACTTCCTTCGGGCCGGGCTTCAGTTTCCTTTGCATCCATTTATTGTGGCATTCCTCACAACGTATGGTGTTTGTATGAGTTAGGTTACCCCGAATAGTTGGATGTTTCTCAACTACTTTATTCTTATGTGTGAAAAAGCTGGGATTGACCCGGACTTGAACCTCCTTCAGTACCTCTTTATGTTTAGTAAAAAGAGCCAGTATTGGCATTTTTCTAGTCGCCCTAATAGAGCCTTGTTCACGAGCTTTCCTAAAGTTAGGAAGTCGTGGTTCAAGAGCTTCTTTATGATAACCAACCCAGGTGGGTGGGGGAGTCTTCCTCGCACATGGGTCGATGATGCTTTCAAGGGAGACGGAAAAAATCGTGTTGACAAGTGATAAGGAGGATAAACTAGAAGCTTTACGATCTCTCACCAAGGGAGAATGTTTTGATAGTGGAAAGATAATCGAGCGCCTCAAGGGTCTGTGGGATACATCATCTGGGTTTTTTTTTATTGTATTTGTTTTGGTTTTATTACTATTCTTTCCGTGTGCAGGGAAATCTCTCAAGAATATCTTCAAGGTACCTCATTCAGCGGTAATTCCTCCTGGAGATTTAGGAGCCAAGGGGGGTGAGCCTTCCTCAAAAGTCGCTGAAGAACCTATTGAGTTATTTGACCCTAACTTGGTGACACTAGATATCTCTTCTGAAGATGTACCCTCTAGCAAGCGTCCACGTTCAGAGTTTCTTTGGGGGATTTGTCGAAGCCTGACATAAAAGAACTTGTTATTGAAGTCATTAAGGAGCTGCACGCTCGTCTTGCCAAGAGGCATGAGAAGTTCGGCTCCTTCTCCATGAGATCGCCTGGTGTTAGTACTGATTTGGAGCAGGCGTGCCTGCTATCTGAGGATGAGGACTTACAAATGCCAATAAAGGCGGACATCGACTTTGGACGTCACCAGAGACTAGCAGCCATTCAGGTATAGTTATTTCTATTGTCGTCCGTTATTTTTCATTTTTTTTGTAATTAATTTCCTTATCATCTTTGCTCAGTAAATGGAGTTGTCCTTATACATGGATGAGCGCTTGATCGCTTTATGTAAGCAGACTAAGGAGCTGAAGCAGGAGTCCGCTCGCTTGATGGAGCAGCATGCTAAAGACATGGAGAGTATGGCTACAGATAATCGGATCTGTGTTTCCGCATTGGAGTCACAAGTTGAAGCATTGGAGAGGCATAACCGCCTGTTGGTGGAGAAGAATCAGGATCTAAAGTCAAAAGGGGAGTCCCTTGAACTCTCTCCAGGAGTCTAAGTCGTCGATGTCAGAGCTGGAGGTAGACTTTGATAGAATTGTGGATGAATCTTGAGCCTTATTTGAAGATACAAAGAAGAAATTTTCTGAGGAGCTAGAGAGGCATTTCCTAGAGGTGGATCGTTCATGGGTCCCAAACTTGTAGCTATGATTTATCCCTGCTTTTCCCTTTTCTATTACCGAACAATAGGCTTTTTCTCATCCGGTGTGACGAGTTTGAACATTTGATATTTTAAATTTTTAATTCCACAAGGGTGGAGGTGTAAGGATATTTCTGATCGTCTTCTTATTTTTCTTCTGTGAATGTTTGCATGTGGTCATAATTCGGTACTTTGATGGTCAATAGGATATTTCTAACCTTTTATTATTTTGATCTCCTGATGCACCATATAGATATGTGCTGGAGAAGCATCGTTCGTTATGAACGAATTACTTGTTTAGCTTATCCTTCTTGCTTGAATATAATCTGAATTCTCTTTGAACTTTTGGTGAACGATTTGTCGATGCGATTTTTTCTTTGGATGATTAGTTATGCACTCATCTATCATAGGTACATTTGTAGAAGTTTTCTCAAGCGATGTGTCGCTGAGGGGCTCGTGTTAAATTTAAGAAAACTCCTCTCAAACGATGTGTTACTAAGGGGTTTATGTTAAAATTAAGGAAACTCCTCTCAAGCGATGCGTCGCTGAGGGGTTTATGTTAAAGTTAAGGAAACTCCTCTCAGGCAATGCGTCGCTGAGGGGTTTATGTTAAAGTTAAGGAAACTTCTCTCAGGCGATGTGTCTCTGAGGGGTTTATGCTAAAGTTAAGGAAACTCTTCTCATGCGATGCGTCGTTGAGGGGTTTATGCTAAAGTTAAGGAACCTCCTCTCAGGCGATGCGTCGCTGAGGGTTTTATGCTAAAGTTAAGGAAACTCCTCTCAGGCGATGCGTCACTGAGGGGTTTATACTAAAGTTAAGGAAACTCCTCTCAGGCGATGCGTCGCTGAGGGGTTTATGCTAAAGTTAAAGAAATTCCTCTCAGGCGATGCATCACTGAGGGGTTTATGCTTCAATCATGGAACTCTTGTAATAAATGGCGTTTATGCCTTCATTCCATTGAACTTCTTCGAGATGACTTTTTATAATCACAAAGCATAAGAAAAAGACATAATGACATAAAAAGGCGAATAGATATAACTTGGCTACCTTATTAGTAGTATTTCTTCAAGTTTAGGGCGTTCTAGGTTCGGGGCATCTGTTTGCCATTAGTTTCCTCCAGCTTATAAGTGGCTGGCCCTAGGATCTTAGCTACTTTGTATGGTCCCTGCCAATTGGGCTCTAATTTTCTGACACCTGCATTTCCCTTGGTGATATCTGCACGGATTAGTACTAGATCTCTAGATAGGAAGCGTCTTTCTTTGACTCTTCTATTTTGGAAGCGGTTCATCTTTTGCTTATAGGCTGCCATCTTAATTCCTGCTGTTTCTTTCGTCTCTTCAAGCAAGTCGAGATTCATACGTAGGGCTTCGTGGTCACCTCTTTCATTGTAGGTGAAAACTTGGTGGCTGGGGATGCCTATCTCAACTGGCACCACTGCTTCTGCGCCATACGCCAATCTGAAAGGGGTTTCCCCTGTGCTCTCCCTTGGCATTGTGTGATAGGACCATAAAACACTATGCAACTCTTCGGCTCAGTCTCTTTTGGCTTGATCTAACCTCTTCTTAATGCCTTGTAATAAAGTTTGGTTAGTCACTTTCGTCATCCTGTTGGTTTGGGGGTATGCCACTGAGGTGAAGTACTGGTCAATGTGGAGGCCTTAGCAAAATTCTTTGAACTCTTTGTTGTCAAACTATTTTCTGATGTCTGTGACTAGCCGTTTGGGTATCCCATATCTGTATACTATACTCTTCCAGAAAAAACTTATGACCTTTGCTTGAGTGATTGATGAGCAGGTTCTGCCTCCACCCACTTGGTGAAGTGGTCTATGGCGATGATCAAAAACTTTTTTTGTCCTTTTGCCAGTGGAAACGGACCCAAGATATCCATTCCCCATTATGCAAATGGCTAGGCCACACCCAAGGGCTTTTACTGAGCTAGTGGTAGGTGATTATATTTTCTATAATATTGGCCTCTTTAGCGTCCGCCTGCATGGTTGGCCAATAATACCCCTGTAGCAACGCTTTCTGAACCACCATGCCTACCGCCTCATGGGCTCCCTCGATCCCCTCATGGATTTCCTTCGTCACATATTCTCCCTCTTCCTTCATGATGTATCTCAACCAGGGGTATGTCGCTGATCATTTATATAGGATATCCCCATCAACAATATAGGACGATGCGATTCCTCTTACTGTTCTGGCCTCCACTTAGTCCGTTGGGAGTACCCCTGAGTCTAGCCACTCAACGATGGGTTTAATCCAACAGGTTGCTTCAATTGGTAACACATTTTGGTTGGCTTCCAGGGTCAGTTCCGTCAGTTCCTCCAGGAGTACCCCTCTTGGAAAGTCGTATCCTTCATATGCCATTTTAGAAAGTGCATCTACTTCCTGATTAGACTCCCTGGGGACTTGTTTCAGCATAAGATATGTTCCTTCCTCCTTCAGCTGCTCTACTATTCCCGTTGCCACTGCCAGGTATTTGAGCATATCCTTATCTTTTACTGCAAATCTGCCCTCCATCTGATTGATCACCAGTTGAGAATCGCTGTGAATAATCAATGCTTCAGGCTTAATTTCTTTGACTAATTTCAGACCGACAATCATGGCTTCATATTCCATTGCATTATTGGAGGCCTTGAACCATATCTTAAGTGCATATTCTACCTTGATACCCCTTGGACCTTAGAGAACTACCCCTGCGCCAGCACCCAATGGTCATGCCGCTCCATTTACATATAAGAACCATGGGTGAGGTTTGGTTACCACCGTCTTGTTTTGTTCATCTCCACATTCTGCCATAAAATCAACCAAAACTTATGCTTTGAGAGATTTCCTAGGTTCATATTTGACTCCATATCCCCCAATCTTAGTCGCCCATTCTACGATTTTGCCCGATGTTTCACCTTTCTATAGTATCTTCCGTAACAGCTGGTCCGTTCTTACCACTATCTGGTGTGCCTCAAAATATTACTTGAGACATCTTGCTGATGTCACTAGAGCGAACGCCATTTTTCAATCTCGGGGTATCTGAGCTCTGCACCTTTCAATGTCTTGCTGACATAGTATATAGGGAATTGCTCTTCAACTTCTTCCCTTACCAACACTGAGGCTATCATTTTGTCTGACATTGCCAAGAAAAGATACAGGGGTTTGCCTTATTTTGGCCTGCTGAGGAGGGGAGGCGAGCTGAGGAAAGACTTTAGCTTTTTAATGGCCTTCTAGCACTGATCCGTCCACTTGAAATTCTTCAAGCATTTGAGCGCTTAGAAGAATGGGAGACACCTCTTGGCAGAACAGAAAATGAAGCGTCCGAGGGCTGTGATGCGCCCGTTTAGTCTCTACACTTCCTTGATGGATTGCGGGGGTTTCATTTCCATCACAGCCTATATCTTTTCCGAATTCGCCTCGATTCCCCTTTGCGAAATCATAAAGCTAAGGAACTTCCCTGCTTTCACCCCAAAGACGCATTTCTCCGGATTCAACTTCATGCCGAATCTATCAAGTATCCCCAATGCTTCCTCCAAGTCTTTGGTGTGGTTACTTCCTGATACGTCCGGTCCGTTTCCAGGGAAGCGTGATACCTGCAAAACAGAGCAACGGTGAGAAGACCAGCCGAGCGGGGTGCCAGCCAATCCGCTCCGACGGTCAAGTCAGGGACTTCCTGGAGAGAATAGTTAAAGGAAATAGGGTTTTTATAAGGTTTTTCATGTGTTACCTCTCTTCTGCTCATGTGCCTGGTATATATAGTGGCTTACCAATCCAGGTGGCATTTAGAGAATGGACGAGGGCACTGTTCACGTGGTTCATTCTCTGGTTCCGGTTGTGCGCCTCTTTGCAAGCTAGAGCTGGGTGAGCTCTCGTTGATCATCAGCAACCATTGCCCTTGTCGAGCGGGGGCTTGCAGGTGCGCAGGCCTTGGTGGTGTAGGCGTTTCGGGCGTTGTCTGACACAGGCCTGCAGAGATGATTCTCCTGTACTACCAGTGCCGACGTGTCTTGTGTTTGCTGGTGGTCCTGCGGTATTTGTTAGCTGTCGCTATCGCTGGCTAACAGCTTTCTCTCTCTTCTGGCTCAGGTTTGGTGCAGGTACGTGCTTCGGAGCAGGATGGAGAGGAGGAAGATGAATAGTACCAGGAGGTTTGGGTTTCGTGTTTTTGGTCTGTTGGCCTTTATTTCCCTGGGATGTATCCCTGGGTCATATCCCTGTCGTTTCTCTGGACCGTATCCCTTCTGGGCCATATCCCTTCTGGTATCAGGGTTCCCCCCTAAAAAATGTTGATCATTTATGTTTAACACTTGTTTCGGAACGTCGGTCTGAGGCGTTGTTTTGAAGTGTCCTTGGCCTGGCACGTGCCAGGTGGTTTCTGTAGTGCCGTTTGGTTGTGCATTAACTGCTCACTTAGTGTCTTTTCAGCTCCGTCCTTCTAGCTGCCACTTCCCTCCTTTTCGCTTTTTTCAAAATATTTCCTCTTATGGCCTGTATCAATAAATGAGGGTCATGATGAGGGTTATTTACTTCTAACTACTCCCTCTCCTTTTTGTCTTCTCTTTTTTATTTTCAGAAGAATCCTTTCTTCTGGCTCTTCGGTTTCTTCCTTTTTTTTCATCTTTGGTGGCCCGTCTTACTTCTTGTGCTGTGCCTTGGCTTTTTTCTTTTTTGCTGTTGCATTTACCGTCACTATTTCGCAGAAGATCAATGGCTTCAAGGAAGGTATTGTTGTTCTTCTTCTTCTCTCTATTTTAACTTTGCTGTTCTTCGTTTTTTTTTTTTTTGAAATGGGTTAGCGCTGTTGCTATTTTCTGTTGCTGTTGTCGATTTATGTTTGCTTGTTTTGCATCCTTGTTCCCTGCTATTGTGTCTTGCCGTTGTTTACACCCTTTTCCTCTCTTTTTGTTGATTGTGGCTTGTTTGGCCTTTACTATGATGAGTGCTTCCGGTGTAGATACAACCGGTAAATCAATGGTGAAGGGAGAAACGGCTCCTGATGAGTCTCACTCTGACATATCCCACCCGTCTCGTGGTCGGGGAATGTCACACCGTTTGCATCGAAGGGACAACACTCCTACTGACGATGATAGTGCTGGTGTGAGTCAGGGGGTATCGGAGGTTTCCGTGGTCGCTGGGGTTCGTTCTAACATTCCAGGGAGCCGATTGGCCGAATTAAAGGAGGAATACTGTGTTCCAAAGGAATATGAACTTTCTATTCCTAAGGGATGCAAAGGTAACTCTGTGCTAGAGGATAAGCATTTGGTGATTTGTGAGGATTTCCTCCGGGCCGGGCTTCGGTTTCCTTTGCACCATTTTATTGTGACATTCTTCACCACCTATGGTGTTTGTATGAGTCAGATTACCCCTAACAGTTGGATGTTCTTGAACTGTTTTGTCCTTATGTGCGAGAGAGCTGGGGTGGACCCAGATTTGAATCTCCTGCAGTATCTCTTCATGTTTAGCAAAAAGAGCCAATATTGGCATCTTTCTGATCGCCCTAATAGAGCCTCGTTCACAGGTTTTCCTAAAGTTAGGAAGTCGTGGTTCAAGAGCTTTTTTGTGATTACCAATCCTGATGGATGGGGGACCCTTCCTCGCATATGGGTTGATGACGCTTTCAAAGGGGATGGAAAAATCGTGTTAACAAAGGATGAGGAGAGTAAACTTGAGGCTTTAAGATCTCTTGCTAAAGGGGAATGTTTTGATGGGGGAAGAATCATCGAACGCCTTAAGGGTCTGTAGGACATGTAATCTGCTCTTCCCCTTTTCATGTTTGTTTTGGTTTGATCTCTCTTTTTATATGTAGGGAAATCCCTCAAGGATATCTTCAAGGCACCTCCTCCAGCGGCTGTTCCCCTTACCAAGGATCTGGGAGTCAAGGGGGGTGAGTCCTCCTCACGAGTAACCGAAGATCCTGTTGAGTTGTTTGATCCTGAGTTGGTGACGTTGGATATCTCTTCTGAGGATATGCCCTCTAGCAAACGTCTGCGCTCAGAGCCTGTTCCTTTTGAGGTTGGTTCGGGTGATTTAGAAGAACCTGATATGAAAGAGCTTGTTGCTGGGGTCATCAAGGAGCTGCATGCTCGCCTTGCTAAGAGACATGAGAAGTTTGGCTCCTTCTCCATAAGATCACCTGGTGTGAGTGCTGATTTGGCTCAGGCATGCTTGCTTTCTGAGGACGAGGACTTGCGGATGCCCATAAAGGCGGACATCGACTTCGGGTGCCATCAAAGATTAGCAGCCATCCAGGTATGGTTATCTCTATTGTTGTTCGTTATTTTTCCTTCGATTTTTCTTAATTAATTTGTCTATCATCTTTTGTTTAGCAAATGGAGCTGTCTTTATGCGTGGATGAACATTTGATCGCTTTGCGTAAGCAGATCAAGGAGCTGAAGCACGAGTTCGCTCGCTTGATGGAGCAGTATGCTAAAGAGATGGAGGGTATGGCTACTGCTAACCAGATCCGTGTTTCTGCCTTAGAGTCGCAAGCTGAGGCACTAGAAGGGCATAACCGTCTGTTGGTGGAGAAGAATCAGGGGCTGAAGTCGAAAAGGGAGTCCCTTGAACATTCTCTTCAAGAGTCTAAGGCATCGATGTCAGAATTGGAGACCGATTTTGACAGAATTGTAGACGAATCCTGAGCCTTATTTGAAGATACCAAGAAAAAATTTGTTGAGGAACTGGAGAGGCATTTCCCGGAGGTGGGTCGTTCATGGGTCCCAGACTTGCAGCTGTGATTGCTTCTCGTTCTCTGTTTTTTTTTTATTGTAGAACAATAGGCTTTCCTTCATCTGGTGTGACGAATTTGAACACTGAATGTTTTAAATTTCCAACTCCACAAGGGTGGAGGTGTAAGGATATTTCTGACCGTTCTTTTATTTTCTCTGTGGATATTTGACTTTTGCTGGGATGAAATACTTTGATGTTTAGCAGGATATTCTTGCTCATTATTTTGATTTTCTGACGTGTTGTAGGCATATACTTAGGACAAGTTGCTTTTTCAGCTTGCTCAAGTGTAGTCTAAATTTTCTTTGAACTTTTGTTGGTACTTTTTGTTGTGTACTCATTTGTCACAGTTAAATTCTCATCTACTCTTAGGTGGGGCACTTTGCTTTCAAGAAAAACTCCTCTCAGGCGATGTGTCGTTGAGGGGTTTATTATATTTTTAAGGAAACTCCTCTCAGGCGATGCGTCGCTGAGGGGTTTATAAAATATTAAGGAAACTCCTCTCAGGCGATGCGTCGCTGAGGGGTTTATAAAATATTAAGGAAACTCCTCTCAGGCGATGTGTCGTTGAGGGGTTTATAAAATTTTTAAGGAAACTCCTATAATAAATGGCGTTTATGCCTTCATTCTATTGAACTTCTTCGGGATGACTTTACAACCACTAAGCGTAAGAAAAAGACATAATAACATAAAAGAAAACAGATATAATTTGGCTACCTCATTGGTAGTACTTCTTCAAGTTTAGGGCATTCCAGGTTCGGGGCATCCGTTTGCCATTGGTTTCTTCTAGTTTGTAAGTGGCTGGTCCCAAGGTCTCAGCTACTTTATACGGTCCCTGCCAATTAGGCTCTAACTTTCCGACACCTGCGTTTCCTTTGGTGATGTCCGCACGGATTAGTACTAGATCCCCGGGCAGGAAGTGCCTCTCCTTGACTTTTCTATTGTGGAAGCGACTCATTTTCTGCTTACAGGCTGCCATTTTCATTTCTGCCATTTCTCACGTTTCTTCAAGCAAGTCCAGATTCATGCGCAGCGCTTCGTGGTTTTCCCCTTCATTGTAGGCGATGACTCGGTGGCTGGGTATGCCTATCTCAACTGGTACCACAGCTTCTGTACCGTATGCTAATCTGAAAGGGGTTTCCCCTGTGCTCTCTCTTGGCGTTGTGTGATAGGACCATAGGACACTATGTAGCTCCTCGACCCATTCTCCCTTAGCTTAATCTAATCTCTTCTTGATGCCTTGTAGCAAAGTTTGGTTAGTCACTTACGTCATTCCGTTGGTTTGGGGATATGCCACTGAGGTGAAGTGCAGGTCAATGTGGAGGCCTTGGCAAAACTCCTTCAATTCTTTGCTGTCAAACTATTTTCCGTTGTCTGTGATTAGCCATTTAGGTATTCCGTATCTGCATACTACATTCTTCCAGAAAAAACTTGTGACTTTGGCCTGAGTGATTGATGCGACGGGTTCCGCCTCCACCCACTTGGTGAAGTGGCCTATGGCGACGATCAGAAACTTCTTTTGCCCTTTTGCTGGCGGAAACGGACCTAAGATATCCATCCCCCACTGTGTGAATGGCCAGGCTACACCCAGGGGTTTTTGCAAGGTTGGCGGTAGATGACTGTATCTTCCATAGTACTGGCATTTATCGCACTTTACTACTAATTCTTTGGCGTCCGCTTGCATAGTTGGCCAATAATATCCCTGTAGCAACGCTTTCTGAACCACTGTTCCTGCTGCCTCATGGGCTCCCCCGATCCCCTCGTGGATTTCTTTTATCACATATTCTCCCTCCTCCTTCGTGACACATCTCAACCACGGGTGTGTTGCCGATCGCTTATATAGGATATCCCCATCAACAGCATACGATGCTGCGATTCTTCGTACTTTCTTGGCTCCTACTTCGTCGGTTGGGAGCGTCCCTGAGTCTAGCCACTAAATTATGGGTTTCATCCAATAGGTTGCTTCGATTGACAATACATTGTGTTTGGCTTGCAAGGTTGGTTATGTCAGTTCTTCCAGGAGTATCCCTTTTGGAAGGCTATATCCCTCGTATGCCAATTTGGAAAGTGTGTCTGCTTCCTGGTTAGATTCCCTGGGGATTTATTTCAACTTGAGGTCTGTTCCTTCCTCCCTCAGCTACTCTACCAGCCCTACTGCCACTGTTAGGTACTTTAGCATATCCCCGTCTTTTGCTGCAAATTTGCCCTCCATCTGATTGATCACTAACTGAGAGTCGCTGTGCACAATCAACATTTCAGGTTTAATTTCCTTGACTAATTTCAGACCGGCGATCATGGCCTCATATTCCGCTGCATTATTGGAGGCTTTGAACCGTATTTTAAGTGCGTATTCCACCTTGATACCCCTTAGACCTTTCAAAACTATCCCTGCGCCCGCTCCCAATGGTCTAGCAGCTCCATCAACATATAAAAACCAAGGGTGAAGCTTTATTGCTGCTGTCTTGTTTTGCTCATCTCCACATTCTGCCACAAAATTGCCAAAACTTATGCTTTGAGAGATTTCCTAGGCTCATACTTGACTTCGTATCCCCCAATCTTAGTTGCCCATTCCATAATTCTACCTGATGTTTTGGCTTTCTGTAGTATCTTCCGTAATGGCTGATCCGTTCTTACCACTAGCTGGTGTGCCTCAAAATACTGCCTGAGGCGTCTAGCTGATGTCACTAGGGCGAACGCCATTTTTTCAATTTTGGGGTGTCTGAGCTCTGCACCCTTCAATGCTTTACTAACATAGTATACAGGGAATTGTTCCTCCATCTCTTCCCTTACCAATACTGAAGCTATCATTTCATCTGACACTGTCAAGTCAAGGTACAGGGGTTCGCCCTGTTTCGGTCTGCTGAGGAGAGGTGGGGAGCTGAGGAAAGACTTTATCTCTTCGAAGGCCTTCTGGCATTGATCCGTCCACTTGAAAGTCTTTATGCACTTGAGCGCTTGAAAGAATGGGAGACACCTCTTGGCAGAACAGGAAATAAAGCGCCCAAGGGCGGTGATGCGTCCGTTTAGTTTCTGCACTTCCTTGATGGATTGCGGGGGTTTCATTTCCATCACTGCTTGTATTTTTTCCGGGTTCGCCTCGATTCCTCTTTGCAAAATCATGAAGCCAAGGAATTTCCCTGCTTTCACTCCAAAAACGCATTTTTCCGGATTCAACTTCATACCGAATTTGTTAAGTATCCCCAGTGCTTCTTCCAAGTCTTTGGCATGGTTGCATTCCTTCTCACTTTTTACTATCATATCATCGACATACACTTCTACTGTTTTTCCTATCTGCTCTTTGAACATTCGATTCACCAACCTCTGATAAAGTGGCCCCTGTATTTTTTAGACCAAACGGCATAGCCCTGTAACAGAATGTCCCCCTATCAGTGATGAAGTAGGTTTTCTCTTCGTCTCAACTATCCATTCTGATATGGTGATATCCAGCGTACGCATCCATGAAGCTATAGATTTTGTACCCTGCTGTGGAGTCCACGAGCTGATCAATGCTTGGCAGCGGGTAACAGTCCTTTAGGCAGACCCTATTCAGATTAGTGAAGTCGACACACATCCTCCATTTTCCATTAGATTTCTTTACCAATATAACATTAGAAAGCCAGTCGGGGTAGTACACTTCCTTGATGAAACCTGCTCTGAGGAGCTTGTCTACTTCATCAGAAATAGCGATCTGTCTCTCTGGAGCATGTCTCATTTTCTTCTGTTTTATCGGCTTTACGGATGGATCCACGTTCAACTTGTGAGTCATAACTTCTGGGCTGATTCCTTGGATATCCGCTGAGGACCATGAGAAAGAGTTCTCCTTTTCTTTCAGCACAGCAAGTACATCATGACGTACCGACTCTTTAATGTCTGTTCCCAGTTTTACTTTTCTGCCGCTTGACAACTCCCATTCAAGGACTTCCCCTGCTGGTTCTGGCCTTTCTTCTCCTCTTCCCTGCTCGAGGGTTTCCATGGGGAGTGTTTCTACCATTCCCCTTAAAGCCACCATGCATGCCTCTCGGGAAGCCCTCTGGTTACCCCTCACACATAATTCTCCCCGAATGGTAGGGATTTTCATGATGAGGTATCTTATGCATGTACAAGCCCCCCGTATCGTAAAGGAAAGGTCTACCCAATATGGCATTATAGGCAAAAGGGATGTCCACAATCATGAAGGTTGTGGGGAATTCCTTGAAGCGCATCCCATCCCCAAGCTGTACTGTCAACCTGGCGGAGCCCTGTACTGGTATCGACCTTCCTCCTAGGCCTACCAGTGGAGTAGAGACTCTTCGGAGATCAGTGGGTGATTTGCGCAGTGCCTTAAACACGGCCAAGGTCATTAGATTTACCGCACTCCCATCGTCTACCAGCATACATCTCAGAAGGGTATTCTCAATTCTACCATCCACTACTAGTGCATCTTCGTGAGGTCCATCTAGCCAATCCCCATCTCTAGGTAAGAAAGAAACATGCTGATCGATCCTGAGAACTCCCGATACTGAGTACACTCCTCTCCTCCTTTTCTTGCTGGATCCTTCGTCCCCTGGGGAACCTCCAAGAATTATATTGATTACGACTGCAGGCTCGTCCCTCGGCCTCTTCTGCTCATCCCTGCCCTTCTCTACATTTTCCCTTCTGGGTTAGAACCTTCCATCCACGGAGGATCCGTTCACGAACTTCTGTAAATGGCTAATGTGAATCAGCCGTTGTATCTCATCCTTAAGCTGCACGCATTCCTCTGTGTCATGGCCAGCCCCCCTGTGGAATTCGCAGTATCGATCTCTATTTCTGAGGGATTTAGAATCGATCTTCCTTGGCCAGTTAATTCTTTCCCCCGATTGTTTGATCCACATCAGGATACCCCTTCTTGAGGTGTTGAGAGGAGCATATTGACGATGAGGGTAGGGGTTGGGCCGAAACATATTCCGCTTAGGGCTCCTATCAATTCTTCTTTCATGCCCCTCTCTTCTCCGGGGTCCCGATTCGTATTCCCGTGCCATCCTCCGGTCATACGACCCTTCTTCCTTCTCCTGACCTTCCGAAAGGGACGTGGTTGGTTTGCGCCTGTCAGGCCTATTCCCATCCGCTATCGTGGATTCTTCAAGGCGTATGTGCTGAGAGGCTCTTGCCATCATTTCTGGGAAGGTTGATGGTGGTAGTAGGGTCAGAGAATCATAGAGGGGTTTACAGGTGGTTCCCACCTCTAGAGCCTTAATAGCAATGATAACGTTAA